>SKCR01029056.1:0-204071 GCA_019454045.1 Zanthoxylum bungeanum | reverse complement strand
AAGATGGCTACAATTGTTTCCATTATCTCTGATTCTTCTTGGCGGTGGCCCTCATCTAGGTCTGCCGCCCTTATTGATTTGGCTCGGTCCCATATTTCGAATCCTTCTAGTATGATGGAGGATGATAGTAGGGGAGATTTTCAGTGGATAGTGCCTGGAATGCCATGCGGACAAAGGGGAACCTTGGTGATTTGGTCTCGAGTTGTTTGGTTCCGAAAGCCATTCCCCGCCATTCCATTTTGCTTTGGATGTCTATTCAGGGAGGCCTTTGTACTCATGATAGTTTGATGAGGTTCAGTATCTCTGCTTGCTCGCGTTGTATTCTCTGTGGTTGTTCAAGTGAGGACATTGATCATCTTTTCTTCCAGTGCTTCTTCTCTTCGAGGGTCTGGTCGACTGTGCTGGCTATATGGGGGTTAGATTGGAGTTGCCGAGATTGGCTTCAAACTGTTGAGTGGATGTGTCAGTTTTCCGACGCCTATTTACGTCATCTTCTTGTTTGGCTATCTTTTGCTGCGTCAGTTTACCATATTTGGAGGGAGAGGAATGCCCGCACTCATGATGTGCATCTTCGGTCTGTTTATGTTCTTCTTAGTGATCTTGTTTTTGATGTTCGGAATCGTGCTAGCTTTTTACGGAAGGTGAAACCATCTTATGATAATAAATGGCTTCACCTATCCTGGCACTTGCCCGATGACATCTTTTGTTGATCATATTTGCTTGTAGCCTTTCGGCTTTTCTTCTAGGAGGGCCTGTCCTCTCTAGTTTCCTGGGGTATGCCCCTTTGCTCTTGTATAGTTTTCTTTTGGTTATTATATTTACTTTATCCCAAAAAAAAAAAAGTTGAGCCTTGTATAGAGATACAAACAAAATGAGTTTTGACACATTGGAAATGAATGAAGTGCCAAAACCCATTAGGTGAGGCATGACATTAACAATGAGAACTCAACATCCCACTAGAAATATATCCAATAATATTTCCATTTTCCGCATAGGGGAGTGGAATTCGAGTAAAATTAGTGGGAGTAACATTATTTAAAAGACCTTAAATTTTGGTTAAATACTTATTATAAAATTATTAACAAACTTGTGTTTTCAACAGAGTACGTGATACAAAATGAATCTACTAACATCAATACTTGACAAAGAAATACTCACTGGCCCTAATTTCCTTGATTGGTGTCGTAAGCTCAAGATTGTCTTGGATTTTGAATGTCTCTATTATGCTCTCGATATGATAGATCCTGATCATATTGATGATGATACTCCTGCTGAAGAGATCACTGCTTATTATAAGTGGAAAGATGATGAGCTTAAGGTAAGAAGCTACATCAAAGCCTCTATGAGCTCAACTCTGCAAAAGCAATATGAGGGGGTGGACTCTTCGGTGGAAATCATGGAACACCTACAAGAGTTGTATGGTGAAAGTAGTGAAACTGCTAGATATGATGTAACTAGCAAGTTATTCAGGATAAAGATGAATGATGGAACTTCAGTCTCCAATCATGTGCTCCAAATGATCAATTTGATTGATCAAACAGATACATTTGATCTAGGACCTCTCAGCGATATCGGTTAAGGAAGCTGTCCTGACGAAGCCTATCTCATACCTATCTTACATGAGTAATAGACTATACCAGGACATATATTACCAAAACAAGGACGTCGATATCCGTCGAGATGTACAAGCTTGTCCCACCCTTTTTCAGCCTAGATGTACAAGCTCGACGAGAATATATCCTAAGCAAGAAACAAAGAACACTGAAAGATAGACCACCCAGAAAAGAACCAATGAGGTTTCAAAGGATAGAAAAGAAAGATACTAGATGGACCTTTTGAGGCTAGAAAAGAAAGAAACTGACACAAGTCAGGATGGATAAGTTTGTAGTACCAGTAAGAATCCATAGATCGGACCAATGCCAATGGAAATCCTTGAAAGTTTAAAAGGGCATACCTATGAGATTAGAGACATTCAGAAGATTAGCAAGAGTATCAATATGAACAGTAATGTTAAACGGCATAGTTGTAGCCTATAGCAATAGTTGAAAGAAGAGATCTAGGAAGTAGCATAGAAGAATGAACCACCACTAGCCTCGGTAATAGGACTTAAAGCCAAGAGATGGGATATGGAAATAATAAGAAGGATACATAAAGTGACAAGAGAGTTCAGTACGTATAGTATCATAAATAAAGTAGCTCGAAGGCAGTAATGTAGATGGAGGCCTCAGAATAGTGATAAAGTTGAGAAACTTTAAAGACATGGGATAATCGATGTACAACCCAACATAACGAATATTAATTTTTATAACAGAAATATGTATTAACATATCTCTGTGGAATGCATGTATTCACCTTTTAACTTAGAGCCCAGTAAAGAGAAGAACAAGTAAAGAAGAGTATCTGGCGGAATAGACAGATCACAAGATGGCTAAATAGCCGAACCAAGAAGTTCAAAGGAACCTAGATAAGAATCATGAATGGAAATCTTTTCTACGAGATAGAGTGAATTGAATTCACGGTATGTCTAGCCAGATCTAAAAGAAATAAACCGCCTTATCGTAGAACGGACAACGTTCGAGGAAGTAAAGGGTCAAAGAAGTAAGGAGCCAGAGAAAAAACGCTGAGAACGACCCCCAGGAGTTAAAAATGTGATTTATAAAGAGCCCCCCATTTTAATCGAATGGAAAGACTAGTAAGAGAATAGAAACCCGAACCAAAAGTATTAGTAGTGATACCCTAACTTGTCAAAGATGATAGCTTCCAAGGAAGTAATAACTTAAGAGGGTTAAGAAACTGAGATTAGTAGGAAGAATAACAGAGGTAGTACGGTAGGAGTTTGAAAGAGCATGACCCTTAAGGAGGTTCTCAGTAAGAGGTAGTAAAACTAATAGTCTGAATCGAATCAGGAGTAAAGTCGAAGAAGAAAATTCAGATAGTACCTAGCAGAAGTACCTTAGTGTGGGAGCCAACACCAGATATGTAAACACGGGAGTCCTAGGCTTATAGATGAACAACACGTGCAATTACAGCATGGGTAGCTAATGAGATCACCACAACTGGAGAGGCTTCAGGACCAATCCCCACCCTTGTTAGACAACAATAACAAAGAAGGACTTCAATGTTCGCCTCAAGATACTCTCAGAAACAAGTGAATGCGTAGTGGAAGGAGATCGAAATATAAACCTTCAGACCTAGTACAATAGCATAATAGAATAGGAAAATAGCTCTGAGTAAAAGATTTAGAAGAGAAGTTGTCTAGATGAAACGATGAAGAGAGAAAGTTTTAGTCAAGCAATGACGGAATACAAAAGAACCGACGTTAGACATGACTAGGGACATATAAAAGATGATATCCTTTAGATAAAGAGACAAAGACATAGACCACAGAAGTTCCAGCTATAGAATAGAGCAGGAAAGAAGGCAAAAAAGACAGCAAGTAAAATGTTTAACGGTGGAATTGTCGAGGTAAGACGACAATAGAAAAAGATACTAGATAAATAATGACAGAGGTATATAAGTGCTAAGATAGACTTTCGATGGTTAAGTTCAATAGTACTACGAAACAGCAAAGCGTCGAGATAAGACTTGAATTCTATCAAATAGAAAACGGAAAGAAGATAGTGAATATAACTCATAAGTTCCCATGCAATATACCTAGCTAAGAAACAAGGCAGAGTATGATCTGGAATAGATTTATTGAGATATAACATAGAGACAACCGAAGAAACTAGGTATATGGATATTGTTGAGACAAGGGCAACACCTGAAAAAATAAGACTATGGGAATAACCGAAAGTAAGATATTCTTAAGTTCAATTAGGCTAAGAGAATAAGCCAATTTAAATGATAGTTACCCATATTTATAGTAGCAATGAATTTAAATATACGAAAGAGTGTGAACATTAACCAGAATCGAGTTGCCAGCGTCGATGTTAATAGTAAGCTAGAAGTACATGAAGAAATTGACCATGAGCTATGAGGTCCTAAGTCCCACGGATAGGCAGAGATAGGAGAACTTCAAGGATGGAGCTGTTAAACAATTGAGGCTTAGTAAAGAGAGAAAGAGAGTCAAATAGAGAAATTACGAGGAAGAATGCTAAGATCAAATCGAGTGTGTGAAACCAAAGAAGTATCAAGTACGATCAGTTGCGATAGCGTCAAGGATTACCTTACATACAATTATTCCAGAGTTAAGACAGAACATGAAGGTGTTGGGGTTTTATAGGGAATTACCGGGTAAGCGCAGCGGAACGTAGAAAATCAGAATTTTCTGATTTCAAAAATTTTTCTTGGATCAATTAAATAAACTTATTTATTTAATTAACCAATACTTAAAATCTGAAATTTTAACCCAAGAAATCAAATTTCTTATAATTGCCGAATTGACCCCATAAGTTTACATTTTGATCATTTTGGTCCTCAAATTGTCAAATATATATTTAAGTGATTCCAAATCAATCCCAAAATGATTTAAACATGTCAAACACATCAAAATATTATTTTCAACTAAAATTCCAAAAAAATTTCAAATTGCCGAACAGCCCCCCAGATTTTCCAAGATTTACAATTTGGTCACTTTTTGTTCAAAACATGTCAAGATCAAATCCAATAAATCCAAAATTTAACATACATCATATACATCAAATTACATCACATATGCCCCAAATTTGGAAAGGGTTATGAACCCTAATTTTACAAATTATCCATAAGATCAAATTTCACCAAATTAAACAAATTCAATACATTAATCCAATTCTTACCACACCAAACAAGTCTCACCACCATGAAACAACTCAAGAACAATTCTAGGTCATCAATGAGTGGCTAGGAAACTCTAGAATGGCAACATCACCATCAAATGGCTAAAAGAGAGCTTAAGAATTAATTTCAAGCTCACTTTATTCATTAAACATGCAAACACCGTTCAAACAATTTCCAACCATTTAATTACAAATCAAAAGAGTAGAGACAACATCCTAGCAACACATATTGAAGATAAGCATGTTAGAAACAATTTCTAAGTTGAAAAGGTTTAAGAAAGACTTACAACATAAATAAAATTTCCAAGCTTTTCTTTCTTTGTGTTCTTCAACTTTCTCTCAACTTTCTTTGTAATTTTATCTTTGAAAACTTGTTGTTATGTAAATGAAATGAAAACAAAACACTTTTGTTAAACATTCCCACTTGGCCGAAACTTGTGAGAAAAAAATATCATGATATTTTATCATTTTTAGTTTCAATTAATAATCAAAATGCAATACAAACTTTTGGTATTTCATCATTAAACTATTTAATGCATTTAACCAAGTGTTACCAATTATATGATGCCATTTGCTTACTTTAATAAAGCAAATCACGACTTAAGATATTTGTTAATTTAATTAATTTAATCATATAACATTTATATAATTAAATAATTAAATACAAATATCTTAAATATATGTATTGTATTTACATTAAATAATCAAAATACATATATCAATCATATATGCCAAAAATCACAATTTGATATTTTATTAATGTGTATTTGATAAAATCAAATATTAAATACAAATATACATTAATTAAGAAAATGACCATTAGGTTCCTTCGCATGTATTTTTCGTTTAACCGTTAAACGACTTATAAATAATTAGTATTATTCATAAAAGTTGCCATAGTGCTCTACGAGTATATTTCATAAGTGGGACTCTCTAGATTCAGGTATATCCGTCACGAAATCAAATTTCGTGTCCATAATTCACCCACCCGTTAATTATGACGAACACGAATAAACTCTCTGAACCATACAGGTCGAGGTCATTGTATACGTATAATCCCTATGTCATAGGTATCCGGATTATTCCAGAGATATAGATATAAACATCAAATCTCTATAGATATAATCACGTCGATGTTTTTATTAGCAATCCCTTAATAACACTTAGAACTAATTTCTACAGTGTACTACGGGCCCATGGATTTAACAGATTGCTAATTTCATATGAATACCTATGCTTTGTACACAAAACTGACAGATCTTTTCTTAATACACACAAGATATCCTGAGCTGATTTCACACCCAACGAACAGGTGGAGGTCTGATCTAAATAGATCGGTGATGTGACTGCCCTCTAAGTGTGGAGGATAACTCATATATCCACAGTGGTATCTCAAGTCAAAGAATTACTATGCTCACTCAACCCGAGAAGATTCTTATTGACGTTGGTGTACCATCCATTAGGAATCTTCGATGAGTCGTTTAGTGTTTATCCGCTATAAACACCTACACGCCTATACGAGTCTCCAAGACTCATGGTTCATTGAGAAAGCATCGGAATCCAAGATTCCAATATACGACATGTACCGGTCTCAACGGGTTTACTTTACTGACCAAGTAGTGTAAACCTTGATCAGGAACTGTCTAAGAATGAAAACGTCATGATACTACTCATAACTAATCATTTTAAGGTCTGTTACGTCTTTACCAAATAAAAGAGGATGTTATATAATAGAAACTGTTTATTTTATTCATAATAAAATATTACATTAGTATTTACAGGGAAATACATAATAAAATTGGCGCTCTGAGCACCAACCCTAACAAAATCTCCCACTTGCTCTAGTGCCAATATCGATTGTATCTAATACCCATCGACTCCATATGTTTATCAAATAACTTCGGAGGAATGGCCTTGGTAAGTGGGTCTGCTACATTATCTTCACTCGGTACCTTGCACACGATAATATCCTCTCGCGACACGATCTCTCGAATGATATGGTACCTTTATTCCACATGCTTCGACTTCTGATGTGCCATTGGTTCTTTTGCTTGCGCAATGGCTCCAGTATTATAACAGTATAACGGAATCGGATTCTCGATACTTGGGACCACTCCAAATTCTATGATAAAATTCCTAACCCACACAGCTTCCTTTGCAGCTTCAGAAGCTGCAATATATTCTACCTCTGTGGTGGAATCAGCTGTCGACTTCTGTTTGGAACTCTTTCAACAAACTGCACCTCCGTTAAGGGTAAACACGAATCCCGATGTAGACTTTCTATCATCAGGATCTGATTGGAAATCGGAATCCGTATACTCATTAACTTGCAGTTCGTTTCCTCAATATATAATAAACTTATCCTTAGTACCTTTAAGATACTTGAGGATATGTTTATTGGTCATACAATGGTCATTTTCTGGATTGGACTGATATCTACTAGTCACACTGACTGCGAAGCTGATATCAAGCCTAGTACATAACATGGCATACATGATGCTGCCCAAACACGAAGCATAAGGCTGATTAGACATTCTAATCTTCTCATCTTTTATTTGTGGACACATCTTCTTTGAAAGATGTAAGCCATGTCTGAACGGTATGTTTGCTGTCTTACAGTTATCAAAATTATACCGTTCTAAGATCTTATCTATGTATGTTGATTGAGATAACCCAATAAGCTTCCTTTCTCTATATCTATAGAGTCTTATGCCTAAGACATAAGATGCTTCACCCAGGTCCTTCATGGAGAAATTCTTACAGAGGTAAGCTTTGACGCCTTGTATCATCCCGATATCATTCCCAATGATAAGGATGTCGTCAACATAGAGAATTAAAAATACCACCATACTCCCACTACCCTTCTTACACACATGATTCTTCTGAATTCTTGAGAAAACCAGACAATTTGATTATCTCGTCATATCGAAGATTCCAACTTCGTGAAGCCTGATTATGGACTTCTTCAGCCTGTATACCATGCACGAGTTCTCGCTGGATGCAAAACCCTCCGGTTATTCCATATAGATTTCTTCATCAAGAAACCCATTTAGAAAATCCGTTTTGACATCATGGTAAGTGGTAAGTGGCAATAGACAACAAAATCCTTATAGAATTTAGAATTGCAACTGGCGAAAAAGTTCCATCGTAGTCGACACCAGGTCGCTGTGAATAACCTTTAACTACCAGTCGGGTCTTAAATGTTTCAACCTTCCCATCGGGCCCACGCTTCTTTTTGTAAATCCATTTACAACCGATAGGAACAATTCCTTCAGGAAGCGGAACCAAGTTCCAAACTTGATTCTCATGCATTGAGTCTATTTCGGATTTCATGGCATCTTGCTACTTCACGAAATCGATGTCCAACATCGATTCTCTATAGGTGAAAGGGTTAGTCTCTTCAACTAATAGAACATCAAGACTATTTTCTTGTATCAAATACAAGCGTTCAAGAGGTCTAGATACCATTTGTGACCTACATAGTGTGTGTGTTGAAGGTTCTTCATCTTCTTGAAATTCAGGTTCCTCCGTTGGTTCATTGGTATCAGGTTGTACTTCATCAAGTTCAACCGTCTATGATCACCACCTTCAGACAAAAATTCTATCTCTAGAAATTTTGCGAAGCAAGCTACGAACACATTTCGATGCTCGGTATCATAGAACAAATATCCTTTCGTATTTGAAGGATATCCAACAAACCTAAACTTCTGCCCTCGAGGCAAAAACTTATTCTGCTGAGCCATCCTGATGTATGCAGGACACCCCCAAATCTTAATATAACTAAGATTCGGTTTCTTACCGGTCCATATCTCATTCAGAGTCGTAGAAACAGCTTTGGAAGAAATCGTATTCAGGAGATGAGTGGCAGTGAAAAGAACATAACCCCATGATTAATAGGGCAAATCTGTATAACTCAACATCGATCGGACCATATCCAATAATGTCTGATTTCTCCACTCTGACACTCCATTATGTTGTGGAGTGCTTGGAGGAGTATATTGAGCGAGAATCCCATTCTCCTTTAAATAATCAGTGAACTCTCCACTCATATATTCACCTCCTCAATCAGATCGAAGGCATTTAATATATTGACCAGTGTGTTTTTCAACTTCATTTCGGAATTCTTTGAACTTTTCAAAGGTTTTCGATTTATGTTTCATCAAATAAACATAAGCGTACAGTGACAGATCATCGGTAAAGGTGATGGAGTATGAAAAACCATTGTGTGCAGTCTGACTCATGGGACCACATACATCAGAATGTACGAGTTCTAATAAGTCAGTGGCTCGGTGTCCAACACACGAAAATGAGGCTTTGGTCATTTTACCTCGAATGCAAGATTCGCAAGTTGGATAAGGTTCAATGGTGAGATCATGTATCAAACCATTCCTGACCAACTGGGTTAGGAGTTTCACGCTTATAAGACCTAACCTCATGTGCCACAGTTCAGTATTATTTATATCAGATTGTTTACGTTTATTAATTCCAATATTAAAGATATATTGTGAGGTACGCAATATGTAATGACCATGCTCATTTGGACAACAAAGGATCTGAATATTATTTCTATCATATAAATACAAAGAACGATTCTTAAAATTTACATTATAATCTTCAATATCTAAATCAAAAAGTGACATAATATTCGCCACACATCCTAGCAAAAAATAGTAGTCATTTAACAAAAGTCTCCCACTGGGTAAGGGAATCTCGCATATGCCCACTACAACAGTATCCAGAGAGTCGCCACTCCCGAATCGCAACTGCATCTCCCCATATTTCAGCCGTCTACTTTCCGTCAGCACCTGCAACATATTACAAATGTGAATAGGACAAGCAGAATCTAAAATTCAATTAGATGTCATAGCTTCACAAGCCAATGAGATATCAATAATAGGAAAAATAAAAATACCTGATGTCGATGCTCTTTCCCTCATTTTCTGTGCGAGGTAGTCCGAACAGTTTCTTTTCCAGTGTCTGACTTTCTGAAAGTGATGGCATTTGTCTTTAGAAGCTCTCTTGGGCTTTGACTTGGATTGGGAAGAAGCGGAAAGTGAAGTGGGTTTCGGAAGGCGAGTCATAACTCTCTTCTTTAAATCTTTCTTTGTTGTGAGAATCACCATATGCAACTCACGGTAAGAGCAGTGAATCCTATTCATGTTGAATCACATGACGAACTGGTGATATGATGTCGGGAGCGATCCAAGTATGGCACTCCGTCCTAGAGTATCATTGAGAGAGAAGTCACTGTGCCTCAATTACTCGATCAAATAGATAAAATGAAGCATATGCAGGCTCACAGCCTGCTCCTCATCAAGTTTAAAATGGAACAGTTCCATTGCAACTTTATGAACCACGACCTGTTCCTGGTTCATGAACGATTCACGAAGTTGTGTCATCATGCTATATGCATCGTGCATCTTAAAGTATTGCCTCTTCAGTTCAGAAGAAAGAGAATTGAGAATGAATGATTTAACTCTTAAATCATCATCTTTCCATTTATGGAAAGTCTCCATCTCTTCATGCGATGAATCTGGAGATATAACAAGCGGTAATGGACCTTCCAAAATGTATCCCAGCTTTTCGGATCCGAGGACTATCCTCAAATCCATATCCCAATCCGAAAAGTTCTCAACGCCTTTAAGCTCATTCGTATCAAGCATACGAGCAAAAGGATTGGTCGAAGGTGCCGCCATCGCAAATCTATCAATAGACATCGAATCAACGATTAGTAGAAAAATAGTTTCATATTATATCATAAGCATTAAATAGATCATTGATTTTTAATCTAAAAATGCACCTCCCACTATTTCATGCAAAACTGTGATCCCCAAACAGAATACAAAACATGCGATAATCAAATCATAACATAATAGTGAAAGGTGGACCCCATGAATATATTTCAACTCACAACTTTGACACGTTCTCGCCTACGTATATTTATTAGATGGACAACTCATTGTCGATCACTCACCAGTGACTCATGAGTTTTTGGTCCGGTCGTTTCTCGTTGTGACAACTTTGGCATGTTCACAAGGAGGCGTACCAAGGTTAAACTTTTCAATGATAAATTCAAGATACTTGCGTAACTTTGACAGCTTTGGCACGTTCAGGATTTCGCTTTCGCTTGAAATCACATAATATCAAAATATATCTGTTACAAATAAATTTCTACCGGCCATATCCTCACAGCTTTGGCACGTTCTCGGATCGCAGAAAATTTATCAATAAGCGATATTGATAAGACGGACCAAGTAAAATGCATCAAATACATATTAAATAAAAACCTTATTTTAAATAGGGATTTTTCCATAAAAGATGCTTTTACTTTATTTAATCAAATTAAATAAACACATGCATGCATAAAGTAAAGATTCAATTAAACATTGATTTTAAAGGCATAATCATATCGGGTGTCCTGAATCAGACTCGCTCTGATACTATTTTGTTGGGGTTTTATAGGAAATTACTGGGTTAGCGCAGCAGAACGCATAAAATAAGAATTTTTCGATTTCAAAAATTTTTATTGGATCAATTAAATAAACTTATTTATTTAATTAATACTTAAAATCTAAAATTTTAACCCTTCTTCTTGGTCGACTTGGGTTCAGTCTTACTTGTTGAGGGGGAGAAGTTTTTGGGAGGTGCCTTGTCCTACAGATTGCTCTTGGAGTTGGCGGAAGATCTTGGAGCTTCGTTCTTGGTCCCGATAGAGGATGAGAGTTAGGATTGGGAATGGGGAGAAGACTTTATTGTGGTTTGATTATTGGCATCCTATGGGTCCAATTGTGGACATGTTGGGTGAGAGGGTGATTTATGACTCTGGCTTGGATAGGATGGCTACAGTTGCTTCCATTATCTCTGATTCCTCTCGGCGGTGGCCCCCATCTAGATCTGTTGCCCTTGTTGATTTGGCTGGGTCTCATATTCTGAATCCTTATAGTATGAGGGAAGATATGCTGGTTTGGGAGGACGATAGTAGAGGGATATTTTCAGTGGATAGTGCTTGGAATGCCATCCCCCGCCATTCCTTTTTGCTTTGGATGTTTATTCAGGGAGGCCTTTGTACCCAGGATAATTTGATGAGGTTTGGTATCTTTGCTTGCTCGCGTTGTATTCTCTGTGGTTGTTCAAGTGAGGATATTGATCATCTTTTCTTCTAGTGCTACTTCTCTTCGAGGGTATGGTCGGCTGTGCTGGCTATTTGTGGATTAGATTGGAGTTACCGTGATTGGCCTCAGACTGTTGAGTGGATGTGTCAGTTTTCTGACAGCTTTTTGTGCCATCTTCTTATTCGGCTGTCTTTTGCTGTGTCAGTCTACCATATTTGGAGGGAGAGAACGCCCGTACCCATGATGGGCCTCTTCGGCATGTTTCTATTCTTCTTCGCGATATTGTTTTTGATGTTCGAAATTTTGCTAGCTTATTACGGAAGGTGAATCCATCTTATGACAATAAATGGCTTCACCTCTCCTAGCACTTGCCCGATGAAAACTTCTTTTGATCTTATTTTGCTTGTAGCCTTTCGGCTTTTCTTCTAGGAGGGCCTGTCCTCTCTAGTTGCCTGGGGTATGCCCCCTTGCTCTTGTATAGTTTTCTTTTGGTTATTATACTTACCTTATCCAAAAAAAAAAATTATCCCAAGAAATCAAATTAATTATAATTGCCGAATTGACCCCACAAGTTTACATTTTGATCATTTTGGTCCTCAAATTGTCAAATACATATTTAAGTGATTCCAAATCAATCCCAAAATGATTTATACATGTCCAACACATCAAAATATAATTTGCAACAAAAATTCCAAAATTTGTTCAAATTGCCGAACAGCTCCCCAGATTTTCCAAGATTTACAATTTGGTCATTTTTTGTTCAAAACATATCAAGATCAAATCCAATCAATCCCAAATTTAACATACATCATATATACATCAAATTACATCACATATATGAAAAGCTCCAAATTTGAAAAGGGTTATGAACAATAATTTTACAAATTACCCATAAGATCAAATTTCACAAAAATAAACAAATTCAATACTTTAATCCAATCCTTACCACACCAAACAAGTCTCACCACCATGAAACAACTCAAGAAAATTCTAGATCATCAATGAGTGGCTAGGCAACTCTAAAATGACAACATCACCATCAAATGGCTAAAAGAGAGCTTAAGAACTAATTTCAAGCTCACTTTATTCATTAAACATGCAAACACCTTTCAAATAATTTCCAACCATTTAATTACAAATCAAAAGAGTAGAGAAAACATCCTAGCAACATATATTGAAGCTAAGCATGTTAGAAACAATTTCTAAGTTGAAAAGATTTAAAGACAGACTTACAAAAGAAACAAAATTTCCAAGCTTTTCTTTCTGACATGAGTCCAACCACACTAGAGACATTACAGGATGCAGCTAACAACTTGGAGGAACCCATGCAACTGTGCCAACAGGTCCAATCACACGTCAAAGAGCAAAGAAGATCAGAGAGGCCTTTGCGGGACTAGCTTAGAGCTATGTGACCAGTTGCAGCAACCAAGTCAAGTGCACACCAGAGACACATATGGGCATAACCAGAAAGGTTCCCAAGCTATTTCATTTGACCCAGATCAGCTCAGACTGAAGCATAGCACAGCAGCTTCAGCACCAGCATCCTTTTGACCCGATTTCACCCATTTTGGGACCATGTTGAATTCGGCCAAATGGGGGCATTTTTGTCATTTGTGCTCGACATTTTGACTTTATTTATGATGTAATTAGCATGGTTGACTATGCCATTAGGCTTAATTATGCTTAGAACCTTGCTTATTGAGTAAGCACGTCAATTTACTATTTGATGTAAGCACCTCAAATTAGCTTAAGTTAGATTAGTTTCTAATCATTGTTTTAAGCTACTTTAGGTGGGAAAAGACTTTTGGGGACGTGCTTGAGTGAATGGTTTGGGTAGTTTTCAGGTCTTTTGGTAATTTCACTTTAGGGACATTTTTGTCCATTCACACCTTTAGGGTTTCTCTTTGTAACCTATTTAAACTTTGTTTTCTTCTTCTTTGGAATAACATTCACGACATTTTCATCAAACTTTGAAGCTTTTAAGCTTTGGCTATGGCTAAATTTCTTGTAAGGGAGGGATTCCCCTTTTCAAGTTCAAATTGACTTATCTAAGCTTGGCAACTTAGTGGCGTCTCCATTGCTAGCAAAATACAATCTGATTTCATGCTTGTGGTTATCATGGACGTGAGTTTCATGGTGGTTAGGGTGATCTTGGTTGGGTTTTGTTCCTACAAAATCAGTATTCAAAGTTCTTGGGGTTTTGAGAAAGATGCTTGGGGTTTGCTTGGTTTCCAACCCAAGTGAGTTCTTGTCATTTGGTATCATGAGCTTAGGGTTCTGAGGTCTGATTTCCTATCCTTTGTGTTGTTTAATCTTGTATTCGTCTTTGTTCTTTGTGATTTAATTTCGGCATCAAGGTTTTACTTCCACCTTGATTCGGCCATTGTTGGATCTTGTTGTTTCTTGCTGATTCTTGTTGATTTGTGATCAAAATATCATGAATAACATTCTGCCTTGAGTGTTTTTTGATTGATCATGAGTATTTCTTTGAGTTAAGCTTTGGCTACTTAGGTCAAAATTGGGGCTTTTGTGTTCTTTGCTTGAATCAAGTGTTTAGTTGTTATGTTACTAGGACGTGTTTAACATTGTTATTAAGTTATTAGTTTCAAAAATCCAAAAAAAAAAAAAGAAAGAATCAGATCAGATTCGACCTAGTGAGATTTATTGACAATATCTTGTCTTGCTATTGTTGAATACATGCAATTAGAGTTGTTTCCATAGGTATTATTCATATCAACTTTGCAAAAATCAGAATTGACATCATTCATCTTGGTATTTACGTGAGCTTACTTGTTTGCATTCTTGTGAAGTTAGCACAATCTTGTGAGTTTGAGTGAAAAGAAGAAAGATTGAGTGCATTATTGATGAATGTGAATTGTAATTGATGAAACAAATCTGAATGCACCAAGTTGGTGATTGGAGTGATTGTATCATTGTTTCTTGCTGATTTGTGTTGTTTTTATGTTGAGAATCAAGTGAAGCAAGGTTGAGTCAACAAATTTGCACTAAAAGTCGGGTGTAAATCCAAGCAAGTATCCATCGCTTGCCACCTCTTGAAATATTGTTATTATAAGTGAAGAGGCATAAATTCATCATTAGCTTGAACATGGGAACTTGTGTTGTAATCATTTGTTTTTAAGTGCTTGAAGAGCAAGTAGCGGCATCACCTAGTTGCTTACAAAAACTATTTACTTGCTTGTATTTTTTTTTGGATAAGGTAAGTATTATAACCAAAAGAAAACTATACAAGAGCAAAGGGGCATCCCCCAGGATCTAGAGAGGACAAGCCCTCCTAGAAGAAAGCCAAACGGCTACAATAGATCAACTAAAGATGTCATCGGGCAAGTGCCACGAAAGGTGAAGCCATTTATTGTCATAAGATGGAGTCACCTTACGTAAAGAACTAATACGATTCCGAACATCAAAAACAATATCATATAGAAGAACAGAAACTGGCCTAAGAGGCATATCATGAGTGCGAGCATTCCTCTCCCTCCATATATGGTAAACTGACGCTGCAAAGGACAGACGAACCAGAAGATGATATAAAGAGGCACCAGAGAACTGACAAAGCCACTCAATAGTTTGGCGCCAATCTCGACAGCTCCAGTCTAAACCACACATGGCTAGCACAGACGACCAAACCCTCAATGAAAAGAGGCACTGAAAAAAAAGATGATCGATGTCCTCACTCGAACAACCACAAAGGATACACCGCGAGCAAGAGGATATACCAAATCTCATAAGACTGTCCTGAGTACACAGGCCTCCCTGAATGGACATCCAAAGAAGAAAAGAATGGCGGGGAATAGATTTCCGGAACCATACAACTCGGGACCAAGGCATCTCGGGTCTCCTCGACCTCAAAGCATTCCAGGCACAATCCACTGAAAATTTCCCATGTCTATCATCTTCCCAAACCAGCATATCCTCCCTCAAACTAGAAGGAGACGGAAGGTGAGTCTGAGCCAGATCAACAAGAGCAGCAGATCTAGAAGGGGGCCAATGCCAAGCAGAATCAGAGATAATGGAAGCAACTTTCGCCATCCTATCCAAGCCAGAATCATAAATCACTCTCTCGCCCAATGAGTACTCAATCGGGCCTACAGGATGCCAATTATCAAACCACAATAAAGTCGACTCGCCATTCCCAATACACACTCTCATCCGCCGACGGGACCAAGAACGAAGCTCCAAAATCTTACGCCAACTCCAAGAGCAATCAGAAGGACGAGGGATCTCCCAAAAACTTCTCCCCCTCAGTAAATAAGAGTAAACCCAAGTAGACCAAGAAGAAACCTGACCAGAACAGAGAAACCAAATATGCTTGACAATAGCTGCTCTATTCCAAGCTTCCAGACTCTTTATACCCAGACCCCCCTCCTTAAGAGGTAAACAAATTTTGCTCCAAGCTACTCTAGCCCCAGTAGTGATAAGCGCACTACCCTTCCAAAGGAAGGAACGAAGGATAGTCTCCACCTTCCTAATCACAGACTTAGGAAGAATAAATAAAGAAGACCAATAAACTTGAATGGAGAACAAAACAGACTTTATAAGCTGGAGCCGACCAGCATAAGAGAGAAACTTACAACTCCAACTTTTAGCACGCATAACAATACGATCCACAAGAGAAGCACAGTCAGAGGCCCTAAGTTTAGTAGAGATCAAAGGAACCCCCAAATACCTCACAGGAAGAGTCCCCACCTGGAATCCCAACACATCTCGCAGTTGGTCTTGCATAGAAAGAGAGATGCCAGAAGAGAAGAGATGACTCTTAGCTGGATTCGGAATTAAACCTGATAAACCACTGAACTGCCCAATACAATCCTTGATCAAAGAAACAGAGGATGCATCTGCTTTACAAAAAATCATAAGGTCATCTGCAAAACAGAGATGAGTAAGACGGTCCTTTGAACACCGCCAATGGAACTGGAAACCCGGATCAGTAGCCATATTACGAAGAAGGCCTGATAAAACTTCCATAGCCAAAACAAAGAGATAAGGAGACATAGGATCACCTTGTCGCAACCCACGACCCCCAGAGAAAAAACCATTCAGCTCACCATTAATAGAAACAGAGAATCTCGTAGTAGTCATACACTCCTGAATCCAACCCACCATCCTCTCAGGAATACCAACAGTCCTCAGAACCTCAACCAAAAAATCCCAACGAACAGTGTCATAAGCTTTCATCAAGTCTATCTTAAGAGCACACCTCGGGGAACCGCTATTCCGGTGATAATTCCGAACCAATTCCTGACATAAGAGAATATTGTCGCTAATACGCCTTCCCTCGACAAAAGCAGATTGATTCTGACTGATCACTGAAGGGAGAATGACCTTAATTCTGTTCGCAATCAGCTTAGCAATGCACTTGTAAATGGTGTTACAGCAAGAAATGGGCCTATAATCCTTAACCTGGGAAGGGTTAGGAATCTTAGGAATCAGAGCAATGGATGTAGCATTTACCTGCCTCAAAAGACGTCCAGAAGAAAAGAATGAATGAATAGCACATAAGACATCATCCCCCACAATATTCCAACACTTCTTAAAGAAACCCGAATTAAACCCATCCGGACCTGGAGCTTTATTGTCTTTCAGCCTGAACAAAACAGCCTTAATCTCATCATCCTCAACCTCACGAGAAAGAGCCATACTCTGCTCCTCAGTCACATGTCTAGTGATAGCAGAATGGAGGGTCACCCTATCAAAATCCTGCTGACGATGCTGAGGACCAAAAAGGGACTCAAAAAAGGAAACAATCTCATTTCTAACCAAAGCATCTTCCTCCACTCGGGTACCATCCTCTTTAGTAATAGAAGTAACCTTACTACGGCCATGAAAACTCTTCATAGCGGTAAAGAAGAACTTAGAATTCTGATCCCCAAGGTTAAGCCACTGAACACGAGATTTCTGTCTATTAAAGCCTTCTTCAGCCCGACTCAAATCACCATAACTCACTGAAAGACAAGCTTCCTCAGCTAACAGAGCAGGGTCACTGGGGAAGTCCTGTAAAGCACATTGAACTCTATCCAACTCCTTCCTGATCTCCAAAACACGACAAGAAATTTTAGAGAAATGCTCAACATTAAATTTCTTCAAAGCTGCTTTAACATTCTTTAGCTTACAACATAACCGGAACATTGGAGTACCATGAACATCAATATCCCAAGCCCTAGCCACAACAGAGAGAAAATCAGGATGATCCACCCAAAACTGAAAGAATTTAAAGGGAATTTTCCTTTTAGGGAGCTCTGCAAGCTTAACAACCATAGGAGAGTGATCAGAGATCCGGGAAGGAAGAAAGCGGGCAGAAGAACCCGGGAAGATACACTCCCAAGAAGGATTTACCAGAACACGGTCCAACTTGCGCCAAATAGGAGACTGAATCTGCTTATTAAACCAAGTAAACTTACACCCAGAATACTGCAGATCATCCAAGCCAGCTTGACCCAAACAGCAACCCAAGTCATCTTTCCAAGCTGGCCAAGCCACAGATCCACCACTATGCTCAAACGGAGAACGGATAGCATTGAAATCACCTAAAACAAGCCAAGGGGAATCATCAACCAAACTACCACAATTAAGCAGGTCAGCCCAAAGATCTCGCCGCTTCTCGTAATCACACTCACCATAAACCACAGAAACTACACAATTCCACACCCCAGAAATAGGAGTCACACGACAGTGAATAGCTTGAGCTGAAGACTGAATAATGCTAACAACAACATCATTTGGATTCCAACAAACCCAGATACGACCAAACGGACTAATATCAGAATGGCAAAAAAACTTCCAAGAAGGATTAATCGCACGAGAGACATTCATAAGATTAACCTCCTTAACCTTGGTTTCAACTAAACCACACAACGAGAGCTTCTCCTCACTAAAAAACCTCCTGACTTCAGCATGTTTTAACGGGTCATTGAGACCTCTAATATTCCAACAACCAAAAATCATTAAAACAGATGAAAAAAGGCCAAACCCACAAATCAACGTCGACGACCCCCCCCAGAAGACTTCCCCTTCTGACTCCTTTTCCCACCTGAACCCTTTTTGGATTTGTTACCATAAATCAATTTCTTAGATTCCAGGGAGTCAACAGCCTTAATAGCCAAACTGTTAACCAACGGAGTAGGCGAATCATAAACTGCAGACGGCGAGCACTCATATACCTCAGTATAAGGAAGATCCTCACCAAGTTGTGAGGAGTCAATAGAGTTTTCCCCTTTCAAATTACCATCTATCACCAAAGAAGCAGTCTCAGAAGGAATCACAGGTAGAGAATGAGTAACCAAAGTCGGATTCAATCCATTAGAAGAACCCTCACCCAAAACAGGAATTCTCTCAGCAATCAAAGGCACCACATCACTCGAACTAACATGATGGTTCAAAGAAGTACCCTTACCTTTCTTATTTTTAGTGACCGGGATCCAAGCCCCCTCTTGAACCTTAGCAGATTCAACCGTAGAGTCTTTATCTGTAGAAGGAATCGGCTTGTGAATAACGGGCGGGGCAGGTTTTTTAACCTCCTTACTAGGAGCCTTTTTAGGGCAAGAAATCACCGAGTGACCAAAAACTTCACAAGTTGAGCATTTCACAGGAACCCATTCAAACTCAACCCTAATAGGGACTCTAGTGCCATTAGGGTATTGGAAGACAATCTCCTCATCAAGGGAATTCCGGGCATCAATCTCAACACAAACACGAGCAAAACTGAGTCGTTTCCTGGACAGTGTAATATGGTCAGCATTGAGAGGTCTCCCAATGGCACTAGCAACACAACTAATCCCTTTCGCCGTCCATAAAGGAAAAGGTAGGTCAAACAATCTGATCCAGACCGGGACCTTGAACAAATCCTCCTTAGTCAAAGATAAATTTGGATGCCAAAGTTTTAGAACCAAAGGTCTATTAGCCATATGCCAAGGGGCTTCATCCAACACCACACTCGCCTCTTGAAGGCTATCGAATCTAAACAAAAAGAAACCATTATCGGAGGTAAGAACTTCCAGCAAACCCATTCTTCCCCATAACTTGTGAGCAATAGAATTAACAGTTTGGAAGGGGAGACGTTTTCCCACAAAGTAACCCACTAAAGTATTCCTCCAGTACACACTTCCTTCTTCAATCACTTCAGCAGATGGGCACACGACAACCTTACCATCTATAATGTTAGGTGTGACATAATGTAAAGCAGTAGACAGATAAGTTGAATCGAAATGGTCAACTCCCAAAGAACCATTCAAAGCAGATGCATAACTCTTAGGTCCACCAGAGTATCCCCCACCTACAACTACAGGAGACGCAGGCACAGCCTCCTGACTCACACCAATTTCCGAACCATTCTTCAACTTCACTCCACTACCCCAAATTCTAAGCTGCTAGCAGACCCCCCTGCACCAGCAGGTTTAGACTCGCTAACAACACAAACAGGCCCAGGTGATACACCCAATCCAGAGACATTAACCTTCATGCCACCAGCAGCGCAACCAACGGCGCCAATAACAGATTCTGAACCTCCAATACCCCCATCAGTCACAAGACCAGGAACACAATCCAGTTTAGAAGGATCAGCTTCCCCTGCCAATTTACCATTTCTACAAAGACCAGAATCACTGCCAACCGCAGCACCACAAATGCTCAGACTGCCGACCAAACCAGGACCAGAATCTACCAGACCCCTATCAACGCCAATGCCAGAACCAGAAACCAAACAAACCTCATCAACCAAAACCACGTCCCCAGCAACCACACTTCCAACAGAGTTACCTTCAACACCATGTTCAGAAGCACAAGCAGAGCAAACAGAATGTGACCCTAACCCAGGCTTACAAGAACACAAACTGCCGGCGATACCATCTTCTAATCCAAAACCCGAGACACCAACAACTACACCATCAGTGCCAGAATCAAATCCCAAACATCCTTCAATCTTCGAGCTCACCTCATACTCGACCTTACCACCACTGTCAATACCAGAATTACCAGCACAGCTTACTGACTCAGAGGCGCCATAACCAGACCGGCACGAACCCAATCTTCCAGCAGGACCTCCTTCTGAGGCATAAGGCTCGACACAGGTCACGGACATCGGTGCTGGAACTGAGGCCGAAGATGAGCGACCATAACCAGTCGTGGGCTTCAATCGACCAGAAGAATCAAGAACCAAAGGAGGCGAGGGTACAGTGTTCACAAAAACAGACCTAACAGCCTTGCGACTGTGACCAGGGAGT
The DNA here is from genome assembly GCA_019454045.1 of Zanthoxylum bungeanum. NCBI lineage: Eukaryota > Viridiplantae > Streptophyta > Magnoliopsida > Sapindales > Rutaceae > Zanthoxylum > Zanthoxylum bungeanum. The sequence goes on along the minus strand of SKCR01029056.1, from coordinate 182,966 downwards.
CGCGGCCCCCCAACAGAAAAACCAGACGAAGCCATCAGAGGAAAGACTAGACAGAAGAAGAAAAGGGTAGATCTGAGAGGAGAACCGAGATTTGAGAAGGGATGAACGGAACGGTTGAAAACCAAACCGATCTGAGAAAACAAAGTGAAAAAACGGGATACAGATCTGAGAAAATAAAAGGGTAAAAAGAAATCAAAATAACGGGATTAATCAGGTTTTCGGGGAAAATAAGTTTAGTAAAGCAGATCTGAGAGGAGAGAATCAATTTGGTAGAAGACCAAAGGGATCCAGGTTGACGAAGGAGAAGAAGCAAATCGCCCAGTTGAGAGCTAATTCACTGTTCATCGTGACTTCTCTCTATAGACAAAATTAACTATTTAGCTTAGCTTAGCTGTAATTGACTTGGCTGAATTGGAAATTGAGTTAGTTACATTGTAACTAGATCATTTATACTCTTTGCAAGTTGAAAGGTAGACATTACCACATGCTGAATTGATTATATGAGTTACATTGTCATTTGAGTTGTATTTACATGTATTGCAAGTGCTAGGATATAACTTGAAAATTACCGAATGTGGTAATCTTGTTATTTGCATTGTATTTCATTTGCTTTGTATACACTTTGAGTGTGAGAGACAAAAGAAAAGAGTGAAAAAAAAAAAAAAAAAAGAAAGAATCAGATCAGATTCGACCTAGTGAGATTTATTGACATATCTTGTCTTGCTATTGTTGAATACATGCAATTAGAGTTGTTTCCATAGGTATTATTCATATCAACTTTGCAAAAATCAGAATTGACATCATTCATCTTGGTATTTACGTGAGCTTACTTGTTTGCATTCTTGTGAAGTTAGCACAATCTTGTGATTTGAGTGAAAAGAAAGAAAGATTGAGTGCATTATTGATGAATGTGAATGTGTAATTGATGAAACAATCTGAATGCACCAAAGTTGGTGATTGGAGTGAGTTGTATCATTGTTATCTTGCTGATTTGTGTTGTTAATGTTGAAGAATCAAGTGAAGCAAGGTTGAGTGCAACAATTTGCACTAAATTCGTGTGTATCCAAGCAAGTATCGCTTGCCACCCAATCTTGAAATATTGTTATGAATAAGTGAAGGCAATAATTCATCATTAGCTTGACATGGGAACTTGTGTGGAATCATTGTTTTTTAAGGTGCTTGAAGGAAGGAAAGTAGCTGCATCCCTAGTTGCTTACAAAAACTAGTACTTAGCTTGTAATTTTTTTTTGGATAAGGTAAGTATTATAACCAAAAGAAAACTATACAAGAGCAAAGGGGCATCCCCCAGGATCTAGAGAGGACAAGCCCTCCTAGAAGAAAGCCAAACGGCTACAATAGATCAACTAAAGATGTCATCGGGCAAGTGCCACGAAAGGTGAAGCCATTTATTGTCATAAGATGGAGTCACCTTACGTAAAGAACTAATACGATTCCGAACATCAAAAACAATATCATATAGAAGAACAGAAACTGGCCTAAGAGGCATATCATGAGTGCGAGCATTCCTCTCCCTCCATATATGGTAAACTGACGCTGCAAAGGACAGACGAACCAGAAGATGATATAAAGAGGCACCAGAGAACTGACAAAGCCACTCAATAGTTTGGCGCCAATCTCGACAGCTCCAGTCTAAACCACACATGGCTAGCACAGACGACCAAACCCTCAATGAAAAGAGGCACTGAAAAAAAAGATGATCGATGTCCTCACTCGAACAACCACAAAGGATACACCGCGAGCAAGAGGATATACCAAATCTCATAAGACTGTCCTGAGTACACAGGCCTCCCTGAATGGACATCCAAAGAAGAAAAGAATGGCGGGGAATAGATTTCCGGAACCATACAACTCGGGACCAAGGCATCTCGGGTCTCCTCGACCTCAAAGCATTCCAGGCACAATCCACTGAAAATTTCCCATGTCTATCATCTTCCCAAACCAGCATATCCTCCCTCAAACTAGAAGGAGACGGAAGGTGAGTCTGAGCCAGATCAACAAGAGCAGCAGATCTAGAAGGGGGCCAATGCCAAGCAGAATCAGAGATAATGGAAGCAACTTTCGCCATCCTATCCAAGCCAGAATCATAAATCACTCTCTCGCCCAATGAGTACTCAATCGGGCCTACAGGATGCCAATTATCAAACCACAATAAAGTCGACTCGCCATTCCCAATACACACTCTCATCCGCCGACGGGACCAAGAACGAAGCTCCAAAATCTTACGCCAACTCCAAGAGCAATCAGAAGGACGAGGGATCTCCCAAAAACTTCTCCCCCTCAGTAAATAAGAGTAAACCCAAGTAGACCAAGAAGAAACCTGACCAGAACAGAGAAACCAAATATGCTTGACAATAGCTGCTCTATTCCAAGCTTCCAGACTCTTTATACCCAGACCCCCCTCCTTAAGAGGTAAACAAATTTTGCTCCAAGCTACTCTAGCCCCAGTAGTGATAAGCGCACTACCCTTCCAAAGGAAGGAACGAAGGATAGTCTCCACCTTCCTAATCACAGACTTAGGAAGAATAAATAAAGAAGACCAATAAACTTGAATGGAGAACAAAACAGACTTTATAAGCTGGAGCCGACCAGCATAAGAGAGAAACTTACAACTCCAACTTTTAGCACGCATAACAATACGATCCACAAGAGAAGCACAGTCAGAGGCCCTAAGTTTAGTAGAGATCAAAGGAACCCCCAAATACCTCACAGGAAGAGTCCCCACCTGGAATCCCAACACATCTCGCAGTTGGTCTTGCATAGAAAGAGAGATGCCAGAAGAGAAGAGATGACTCTTAGCTGGATTCGGAATTAAACCTGATAAACCACTGAACTGCCCAATACAATCCTTGATCAAAGAAACAGAGGATGCATCTGCTTTACAAAAAATCATAAGGTCATCTGCAAAACAGAGATGAGTAAGACGGTCCTTTGAACACCGCCAATGGAACTGGAAACCCGGATCAGTAGCCATATTACGAAGAAGGCCTGATAAAACTTCCATAGCCAAAACAAAGAGATAAGGAGACATAGGATCACCTTGTCGCAACCCACGACCCCCAGAGAAAAAACCATTCAGCTCACCATTAATAGAAACAGAGAATCTCGTAGTAGTCATACACTCCTGAATCCAACCCACCATCCTCTCAGGAATACCAACAGTCCTCAGAACCTCAACCAAAAAATCCCAACGAACAGTGTCATAAGCTTTCATCAAGTCTATCTTAAGAGCACACCTCGGGGAACCGCTATTCCGGTGATAATTCCGAACCAATTCCTGACATAAGAGAATATTGTCGCTAATACGCCTTCCCTCGACAAAAGCAGATTGATTCTGACTGATCACTGAAGGGAGAATGACCTTAATTCTGTTCGCAATCAGCTTAGCAATGCACTTGTAAATGGTGTTACAGCAAGAAATGGGCCTATAATCCTTAACCTGGGAAGGGTTAGGAATCTTAGGAATCAGAGCAATGGATGTAGCATTTACCTGCCTCAAAAGACGTCCAGAAGAAAAGAATGAATGAATAGCACATAAGACATCATCCCCCACAATATTCCAACACTTCTTAAAGAAACCCGAATTAAACCCATCCGGACCTGGAGCTTTATTGTCTTTCAGCCTGAACAAAACAGCCTTAATCTCATCATCCTCAACCTCACGAGAAAGAGCCATACTCTGCTCCTCAGTCACATGTCTAGTGATAGCAGAATGGAGGGTCACCCTATCAAAATCCTGCTGACGATGCTGAGGACCAAAAAGGGACTCAAAAAAGGAAACAATCTCATTTCTAACCAAAGCATCTTCCTCCACTCGGGTACCATCCTCTTTAGTAATAGAAGTAACCTTACTACGGCCATGAAAACTCTTCATAGCGGTAAAGAAGAACTTAGAATTCTGATCCCCAAGGTTAAGCCACTGAACACGAGATTTCTGTCTATTAAAGCCTTCTTCAGCCCGACTCAAATCACCATAACTCACTGAAAGACAAGCTTCCTCAGCTAACAGAGCAGGGTCACTGGGGAAGTCCTGTAAAGCACATTGAACTCTATCCAACTCCTTCCTGATCTCCAAAACACGACAAGAAATTTTAGAGAAATGCTCAACATTAAATTTCTTCAAAGCTGCTTTAACATTCTTTAGCTTACAACATAACCGGAACATTGGAGTACCATGAACATCAATATCCCAAGCCCTAGCCACAACAGAGAGAAAATCAGGATGATCCACCCAAAACTGAAAGAATTTAAAGGGAATTTTCCTTTTAGGGAGCTCTGCAAGCTTAACAACCATAGGAGAGTGATCAGAGATCCGGGAAGGAAGAAAGCGGGCAGAAGAACCCGGGAAGATACACTCCCAAGAAGGATTTACCAGAACACGGTCCAACTTGCGCCAAATAGGAGACTGAATCTGCTTATTAAACCAAGTAAACTTACACCCAGAATACTGCAGATCATCCAAGCCAGCTTGACCCAAACAGCAACCCAAGTCATCTTTCCAAGCTGGCCAAGCCACAGATCCACCACTATGCTCAAACGGAGAACGGATAGCATTGAAATCACCTAAAACAAGCCAAGGGGAATCATCAACCAAACTACCACACAATTAAGCAGGTCAGCCCAAAGATCTCGCCGCTTCTCGTAATCACACTCACCATAAACCACAGAAACTACACAATTCCACACCCCAGAAATAGGAGTCACACGACAGTGAATAGCTTGAGCTGAAGACTGAATAATGCTAACAACAACATCATTTGGATTCCAACAAACCCAGATACGACCAAACGGACTAATATCAGAATGGCAAAAAAACTTCCAAGAAGGATTAATCGCACGAGAGACATTCATAAGATTAACCTCCTTAACCTTGGTTTCAACTAAACCACACAACGAGAGCTTCTCCTCACTAAAAAACCTCCTGACTTCAGCATGTTTTAACGGGTCATTGAGACCTCTAATATTCCAACAACCAAAAATCATTAAAACAGATGAAAAAAGGCCAAACCCACAAATCAACGTCGACGACCCCCCCCAGAAGACTTCCCCTTCTGACTCCTTTTCCCACCTGAACCCTTTTTGGATTTGTTACCATAAATCAATTTCTTAGATTCCAGGGAGTCAACAGCCTTAATAGCCAAACTGTTAACCAACGGAGTAGGCGAATCATAAACTGCAGACGGCGAGCACTCATATACCTCAGTATAAGGAAGATCCTCACCAAGTTGTGAGGAGTCAATAGAGTTTTCCCCTTTCAAATTACCATCTATCACCAAAGAAGCAGTCTCAGAAGGAATCACAGGTAGAGAATGAGTAACCAAAGTCGGATTCAATCCATTAGAAGAACCCTCACCCAAAACAGGAATTCTCTCAGCAATCAAAGGCACCACATCACTCGAACTAACATGATGGTTCAAAGAAGTACCCTTACCTTTCTTATTTTTAGTGACCGGGATCCAAGCCCCCTCTTGAACCTTAGCAGATTCAACCGTAGAGTCTTTATCTGTAGAAGGAATCGGCTTGTGAATAACGGGCGGGGCAGGTTTTTTAACCTCCTTACTAGGAGCCTTTTTAGGGCAAGAAATCACCGAGTGACCAAAAACTTCACAAGTTGAGCATTTCACAGGAACCCATTCAAACTCAACCCTAATAGGGACTCTAGTGCCATTAGGGTATTGGAAGACAATCTCCTCATCAAGGGAATTCCGGGCATCAATCTCAACACAAACACGAGCAAAACTGAGTCGTTTCCTGGACAGTGTAATATGGTCAGCATTGAGAGGTCTCCCAATGGCACTAGCAACACAACTAATCCCTTTCGCCGTCCATAAAGGAAAAGGTAGGTCAAACAATCTGATCCAGACCGGGACCTTGAACAAATCCTCCTTAGTCAAAGATAAATTTGGATGCCAAAGTTTTAGAACCAAAGGTCTATTAGCCATATGCCAAGGGGCTTCATCCAACACCACACTCGCCTCTTGAAGGCTATCGAATCTAAACAAAAAGAAACCATTATCGGAGGTAAGAACTTCCAGCAAACCCATTCTTCCCCATAACTTGTGAGCAATAGAATTAACAGTTTGGAAGGGGAGACGTTTTCCCACAAAGTAACCCACTAAAGTATTCCTCCAGTACACACTTCCTTCTTCAATCACTTCAGCAGATGGGCACACGACAACCTTACCATCTATAATGTTAGGTGTGACATAATGTAAAGCAGTAGACAGATAAGTTGAATCGAAATGGTCAACTCCCAAAGAACCATTCAAAGCAGATGCATAACTCTTAGGTCCACCAGAGTATCCCCCACCTACAACTACAGGAGACGCAGGCACAGCCTCCTGACTCACACCAATTTCCGAACCATTCTTCAACTCCACTACCCCAAATTCTAAGCTGCTAGCAGACCCCCCTGCACCAGCAGGTTTAGACTCGCTAACAACAAACAAACAGGCCCAGGTGATACACCCAATCCAGAGACATTAACCTTCATGCCACCAGCAGCGCAACCAACGGCGCCAATAACAGATTCTGAACCTCCAATACCCCCATCAGTCACAAGACCAGGAACACAATCCAGTTTAGAAGGATCAGCTTCCCCTGCCAATTTACCATTTCTACAAAGACCAGAATCACTGCCAACCGCAGCACCACAAATGCTCAGACTGCCGACCAAACCAGGACCAGAATCTACCAGACCCCTATCAACGCCAATGCCAGAACCAGAAACCAAACAAACCTCATCAACCAAAACCACGTCCCCAGCAACCACACTTCCAACAGAGTTACCTTCAACACCATGTTCAGAAGCACAAGCAGAGCAAACAGAATGTGACCCTAACCCAGGCTTACAAGAACACAAACTGCCGGCGATACCATCTTCTAATCCAAAACCCGAGACACACAACAAACTACACCATCAGTGCCAGAATCAAATCCCAAACATCCTTCAATCTTCGAGCTCACCTCATACTCGACCTTACCACCACTGTCAATACCAGAATTACCAGCACAGCTTACTGACTCAGAGGCGCCATAACCAGACCGGCACGAACCCAATCTTCCAGCAGGACCTCCTTCTGAGGCATAAGGCTCGACACAGGTCACGGACATCGGTGCTGGAACTGAGGCCGAAGATGAGCGACCATAACCAGTCGTGGGCTTCAATCGACCAGAATCAAGAACCAAAGGAGGCGAGGGTACAGTGTTCACAAAAACAGACCTAACAGCCTTGCGACTGTGACCAGGGAGTCGCGGCCCCCCAACAGAAAAACCAGACGAAGCCATCAGAGGAAAGACTAGACAGAAGAAGAAAAGGGTAGATCTGAGAGGAGAACCGAGATTTGAGAAGGGATGAACGGAACGGTTGAAAACCAAACCGATCTGAGAAAACAAAGTGAAAAAACGGGATACAGATCTGAGAAAATAAAAGGGTAAAAAGAAATCAAAATAACGGGATTAATCAGGTTTTCGGGGAAAATAAGTTTAGTAAAGCAGATCTGAGAGGAGAGAATCAATTTGGTAGAAGACCAAAGGGATCCAGGTTGACGAAGGAGAAGAAGCAAATCGCCCAGTTGAGAGCTAATTCACTGTTCATCGTGACTTCTCTCTATACAAAATAACTATTTAGCTTAGCTTAGCTTGTAATTTGACTTGGCTGATTGGAAATTGATTTAGTTTTACATTGTAACTAGATCATTTATACTCATTTGCAAGTTGAAGGTAGACATTACCACATTGCTGAATTGATTATATGAGTTACATTGTCATTTGAGTTGATTTTACATGTATTGCAAGTGCTAAGGATATAACTTGAAAATTACCGAATGTGGTAATCTTGTTATTTGCATTGTATTTCATTTGCTTTGTATACACTTTGAGTGTGAGAGACAAAAGAAAAGAGTGAAAAAAAAAGAAAAAAAGAAAAAAAGAAAAGAGTGAGACAAAAACAATAGCGAGTGATCACAAGATTGGCTAAGTGTCACATTGAGTGCTTTCTTGTTTGTTTATGCATTTAGCTAACTCGTCTTTTTTCTTATTCCGTGCACTCTAGCTTAAGTCTCTTTGATTGAGTCTTCGTGATTACTATTCTTATTCGCATTATTCCACCTGCACTATATACATTATTGGTTCTTTGTGTTTTTGCTAGCTTGTGGACTACACCTTAGTTGACCATTCTGGGAATTGAGTTGATTTGTAATTGAATTGAGGAAGAACTCAAGAGTGGTAAAAGGCAGTGATTGTGAGCACAGTATCGGGTAAAAGCCAATAGAGTGCAAACACGAGTGGAGTGATATCATTCGAGTGTAAACACATGAGATTGTGAGGATTTGCATATTTGTTTTGCTTTTTATTATTTATAATCTGTTTGTTTAGTGTTGAGATGGCAGGTCCAAGTTTAACTATTGATGATAAGATCGAGGTTTTGGATACTTTCAAAAGTGATATCCAAGATATTATGAGTGATTATAGAAAATCTTATGAGAAATGGAAAAAGACTTGGAAGGTAACTAAATATGCAGTGAATGAAGAGAGTACTCAACAACCAAAAGCTATTGAAGTTGTGTGTAATAAAGTGAGAAGAACTTGTGATGTTGAGTGCATAGCGAATGAAAACACTTGTGAGGCCTTGAATGTTGTGAATTGTGTTATAAGTGACATGGTGAGTGAAAATGCTTGTGAGACCGTGAGCATTGAGGGAGTAAACACTTGTGAGGTAGTGTGCTTTGAGGTTGAAAAACATAGTGAAGTTGACCAGGTGTGTGAGGAGGTCTTTGCAAGTATGGTTGAGATAGTGGCCATGAGTGATGATGAAGCTGTGAGAGCTGGTGAAAAGAAAGTAGATGTGGTAGTGAAGTTTTTCCATAACATTTTCTCTATTGTTTATGCTTTTTCATCGCAGGTACAAGTGGTCAAGTATGATTCTTTTATATTTCAATATCATCGTCCAATTGATTTTGTCATAACTATCTATGATCCGGGTTCGGATTCGAGGACGAATCCATTTCAAGAGAGGGAGAATGACATGATCCAAGGGACAACATTTGACATGAATGTAGTCACCCAAGGAACATTAGAGCCTTTGCAATTGCCAACAGACCCAATCACACGCCAAAGAGCTAAGAAGATCACATACGCAATAGCGGGGCCAGAGTTTGCATATAATAGATGCATTCATCCTTCTAGTTTTTACTTGCCTTATGAGATTGATTATGATTCTAATTCTTTAACTCCTATGGATTTATTATCTTTGATTGTTATTAAGCTTGGGAGTATGAATGATAAGGGAAAGGCAGAGTTGGTGAGAATAATAGGTTTCCAACGCATTTTGTTTGACCCCGGCAATTGGTGTGGCTTTATATACAAGAGGAAAAGATACAAGCATAACGAAGATCCAAGTTGCAACCAAGAGGGGATGGTCTATTTCAAGTCTTGGAACGGATTAACGATAATGCATATAAGCTGGATTTGACAGGTAAGTACAACGTATCTGCTACTTTTAATGTTTCTGACTTAACTCATTTTGATGCAGGTTCAGATTCGAGGTCGAATCCTTTTCAACAAGGAGGGAATGACATGAGTCCAACCACACTAGAGACATTACAGGATGCAGCTAACAACTTGGAGGAACCCATGCAACTGTTGCCAACAGGTCCAATCACACGTCAAAGAGCAAAGAAGATCAGAGAGGCCTTTGCGGGACTAGCTTAGAGCTATGTGACCAGTTGCAGCAACCAAGTCAAGTGCACACCAGAGACACATATGGGCATAACCAGAAAGGTTCCCAAGCTATTTCATTTGACCCAGATCAGCTCAGACTGAAGCATAGCACAGCAGCTTCAGCACCAGCATCCTTTTGACCCGATTTCACCCATTTTGGGACCATGTTGAATTCGGCCAAATGGGGGCATTTTTGTCATTTGTGCTCGACATTTTGACTTTATTTATGATGTAATTAGCATGGTTGACTATGCCATTAGGCTTAATTATGCTTAGAACCTTGCTTATTGAGTAAGCACGTCAATTTACTATTTGATGTAAGCACCTCAAATTAGCTTAAGTTAGATTAGTTTCTAATCATTGTTTTAAGCTACTTTAGGTGGGAAAAGACTTTTGGGGACGTGCTTGAGTGAATGGTTTGGGTAGTTTTCAGGTCTTTTGGTAATTTCACTTTAGGGACATTTTTGTCCATTCACACCTTTAGGGTTTCTCTTTGTAACCTATTTAAACTTTGTTTTCTTCTTCTTTGGAATAACATTCACGACATTTTCATCAAACTTTGAAGCTTTTAAGCTTTGGCTATGGCTAAATTTCTTGTAAGGGAGGGATTCCCCTTTTCAAGTTCAAATTGACTTATCTAAGCTTGGCAACTTAGTGGCGTCTCCATTGCTAGCAAAATACAATCTGATTTCATGCTTGTGGTTATCATGGACGTGAGTTTCATGGTGGTTAGGGGCTGATCTTGGTTGGGTTTTGTTCCTACAAAATCAGTATTCAAAGTTCTTGGGGTTTTGAGAAAGATGCTTGGGGGTTTGCTTGGTTTCCAACCCAAGTGAGTTCTTGTCACTTTCTTTGTGTTCTTCAACTTTCTCTCAACTTTCTTTATAATTTTATTTTTGGAAACTTGTTGTTACGTAAATGAAATGAAAACAAAACACTTTTGTTAAACATTCCCACTTGGCCGAAACTTGTGAGAAAAAATATCATGGTATTTTATCATTTTTAGTTTCAATTAATTAAATCAAAATGAAATACAAACTTTTGGTATTTCATCATTAAACTATTTAATGCATTTAACCAAGTGTTACCAATTATATAATGCCATTTGCTTACTTTAATAATAAAATTCATGACTTAAGATACCTGTTACTTTAATTAATTTAATCATATAACATTTATATAATTAAATAATTAAATATAAATATGTTAAATATATGTATTATATTTACATTAAATAATCAAAATACATATATCAATCATATATGTCAAAATCACCATTTGACATTTTATTAATGTGTATTTAATAAAATCAAGTATTAAATACAAATACACATTAATTAAGAAAATGACCACTAGGTCCCTTCGCATGTATTTTTTGTTTAACCGTTAAACGGCTTATAAATAATCAGTATTATTCATAAAAGTTGCCCTAGTGCTCTACGAGTATATTTCATTAGTGAGACTCTCTAGATTCAGACATATCTGTCACAAAATCAAATTTCATGTCCATAATTCATCCACCCGTAAATTATGATGAACACAGATAAACTCTCTAAACCATACAGGTCGAGGTCATTGTATACGTATAATCCCTCAGTCACAGGTATCCGGATTATTCCAGAGATATAGATATAAATGTCAAATCTCTATAGATATAATCACGTCGACGTTTCTATTGACAATCCCTTAATAACACTTAGAACTAATTTCTACAGTGTACCATGGGTCCATGGATTTAACATATTGCTAATTTCATATGAATATACCTATGCTTTGTACAAATAACTGATGTATTCTTTCTTGATACACACATGATATCTTGATCATCAGTCCACACACAACGAACAGACGGAGGTCTGATCTAAATAGATCGGTGATGTGACTGCCATCTAAGTGTGGAGGATAACTCATATATCCACAGTGGTATCTCAAGTCAAAGAATCACTATGCTCACTCAACCCGAGAAGATTCTTATTAACGTTGGTGTACCATCCATTAAGAACCTTCGGTAAGTCGTTCAGTGTTTATCCGCTATAAACACCTACACATTTATACGAGTCTCTAAGACTCATGGTTCATTGAAAAACCATCGGAATCCAAGATTCCAATATACAACATGTACCAATCTCAATGGGTTTACTTGACTGACCAAGTAGTGTAAACCTTGACCAGGAACTGTCTAAGAATGATAATGTCATGATACTACTCAATGTCAGTTGCGACGATTTTGCAATAGTATCATAACTAATCATTCTAAGGTCTGTTACGCCTTTACTATATATAATAGAGGATGTTATATAATAGAAACTATTTATTTTATTCATAATAAAATGTTACATTAGTATTTACAGGGAAATACATAATAAAATTGGCGCTCTGAGCACCAACCCTATCAATACGATTTGGGTAGCACATGAAGGAACCTAGCTATAGGAAACACAAGTATCCTTAAAGACGTGGGAGCACTACATACAAAGAATTCAAATGCATATTCAGTAAGCTCACATGACATCAGTACGATTTGGGTATGAATATAATTCTTAGTGATCAGATTAGAGATTAATGATTCAACTGGAGTAGTTGTGGGTACGATTGTATTAGCACTCGTGTATCAAAATTCGGTCAAGACCTTCCAAGTTAAGTGTGTTGGGGTAAAAGAAATAATAACAAGATGAGTGATTATCTGGGAAGTTCTAGGAAATAGGAAATATTAACTCAGTAAAGAAAAAGAATGAGAAGAGGTGAAATACAATTATAGGGTATAAAACAAAAAAAGTATTTCACGAGAGCACCAGTTCGATTCGAAGGAAACCTAAGTTCAGACTACAATAGATTGATGACTTCTAGTACATCTCTTGGATGCCGTGAAGTATAGAATGAGAGATAGATGAATTCATGAATAAGTTTAGTGAAGGATTTACACCTCTATATAGACAAGATATAGTATACGGCCTTTGTTGCCATATGAGAAAGAAGGTTTCCAAAAGGACTTCCAAAGGGTTAAGCTTTCATCTATAAGAATCAAATAGAGTAAACCAAAATAAGAGATTCCCAGAAGTCATAGTATTGAGTTCTTAAGCAGAATAGCAGAGAGGAAGTTGAGAAAGATAAGAGTTGACAAGAAACCCACTTGGATTCGAAATCCAAGCAACGAACAGAACCCCAAGAACCGCAAATTTGATTTCGTAGGAACAAAACCCTTCCAAGGCCACAAAGAAGACCCACAAAGAACTTGCCCTTGAGAACCTTTAAGATGATTCATTGTAGTGTTTTGCTAGCAATGGAGACGCCGCTAAGTTTGCCAAACTTAGATAAGTCGATTTTAACTTGAAATGGGAATCCCTCCCTTACAATAATTTGGCCATAGCAAAAAAAAAAAAAATAAAGCTATAATATTCTTTCAAATTCATTGATTGTTTTCAAAATGAAAAAGAAAGAAAGCTTAAATAGTATTACAAAGAGAAACCCTAAAGGCATAAAGACAACAATGCCCCTAAAGGCTAAATTACAAAAATACCAAAGTCTTCAAGTCTTCAAAGGCATGTGAAGCTTCATTCAAAACTGATTTGGGCCAAGTGAAGTGGCTTTGGGCCCTCTCTATTGAAGCCCACATGCGTCTCTATTTGGCCCTTCTGGTACTTGTAATGGGTCTTTTGCTTTGTTGTCGGCCTGGATCATGTCATCCCCTCCCTCTTGAAAATGATTCGACCTCGAATCTGTACCTGCATCAAAAGGAGTTAAGTCAAAAACATTAAATGTAGCAGACACATTATACTTACCTTGTAAATCCAGCTTGTATGCATTGTCATTAATCAGTTCCAAGACTTGAAATGGACCATCCCTTCTCGATTGTAGCTTAGATTTACGTTGTTCAGGAAATCTCTCCTTGCGCATGTGTACCCAAACCCAATCTCCAGGCTGAAATACCACACGCTTTCTTCCCTTATTAGCATGAGAAGCATATTGCTCATTCTTTCGTTGTATTTGCTCTCTTGCTTTCTCATGTATATGATTCACCAAATCGACTTTCCTTTCTCCATCTAGCCCCGCATGCTCATCAACAAGCAAAGGTAACAAATCTAATGGATTTAGTGGCTGAAAACCATAAACAATTTCAAATGGTGAGTAAGATGTAGAGGAATTAATAACGATTAAATGCAAATTCAACAAAAGGAAAACAATCCTCCTAAGTTTTTAAGTTCTTATTGATAATAGTACGCAATAACTGAGTCTGATTCCTAAGATTCCTATCTCTTCTCAGGTTAAGGATTATCGGCCTATTTCTTGTTGCAACACTATTTACAAGTGTATTGCTAAGTTTATTGCGAATAGGATCAAGGTTATCCTTCCATCTGTGACCAGTCATGATTAATCTGCTTTTGTTGCGGGTAGGCGTATCAGCGACAATATTCTTTTGTGTCAGGAATTGGTTCGGAATTATCATCGGACTGGTGGTTCCCCGAGATGTGCTCTTAAGATTGACTTGATGAAAGCTTATGACACTGTTCGTTGGGACTTTTTGGTATTCCAGAGAGGATGGTGGGTTGGATTCAGGAGTGTATGACTTCTACTAGGTTTTCTGTGTCTATTAATGGAGAGTTGCATGGTTTTTTCTCTGGGGGTCGCGGGTTGCGACAAGGTGATCCTATGTCTCCTTATCTCTTTGTTTTGGCTATGGAAGTTCTGTCAGGTTTACTTCATAAAATGGCTCTTAATCAGGGTTTCAAGTTCCACTGGCGGTGTTCTAAGGACCGTCTCACTCATCTTTGCTTTGCGGATGACCTTATGATTTTTTGTAAAGCGGATGCATCATCGGTTTCCTTGATCAAGGATTGTCTCGGGCAGTTCAGTGGTTTATCAGGTTTAATCCCGAATCCAGCTAAAAGTCATTTCTTCTCCTCTGGTATCTCTTATACCCTTCAAGGCCAGCTGCGTCATGTTTTGGGGTTCCAAGTAGGGATTCTTCTGGTGCGGTTTTTGGGAGTCCCTTTGATTTCTACTAAACTCCGGGCCTCAGATTGTGCTTCACTTGTGGATCGTATTGTCATGCGTGCTAAGAGTTGGAGTAGTAAGTTTCTCTCTTATGCGGGGCGGCTTCAGCTCATTAAGTCTGTTTTGTTCTCCATTCAAGTTTATTGGTCTTCTTTATTTATTCTTCCTAAGTTTGTTATTAGGAAGGTGGAGACGATTCTCCGTTCTTTCCTTTGGAAGGGTAGCGCACTCACCTCTTTTGAGGCGAGAGTGGCTTGGAGTAGAGTTTGGCTACCTCTAAAGGAGAGGGGGCTGGGGATTAAGAGATTGGATACTTGGAATAGAGTGGCTATATTGTTAAGCACATTTGGTTTCTTTGTTCTGGCCATGTTTCTTCTTGGTCGAATTGGGTTCACTCTTATTTGTTGAGAGGGAGAAGTTTTTGGGAGGTGCCTTGTCCTACAGATTGCTCTTGGAGTTGGCGTAAGATTTTGGAGCTTCGTTCTTGGTCCCAGCGGCGGATGAGAGTTAGGATTGGGAATGGTGAGAAGACTTTATTGTGGTTTGATTTTTGGCATCCTATGGGTCCGATTGTGGACACGTTGGGTGAAAGAGTGATTTATGACTCTGGCTTGGATAGGATGGCTACAGTTGCTTCCATTATCTCTAATTCTTCTTGGCGATGGCCCCAATCTAGGTCTGCTATCCTTGTTGATTTGGCTCGGTCCCATCTTCCGAATCCTTCTAGTATGAGGGAGGATGAGCTGGTTTGGGATGATGATAGGAGTGGGAGATTTTCTGTGGATAGTGCCTGGAATGCCATGCGGACAAGGGGAACCTTGTTGCATTGGTCTCGAGTTGTTTGGTTCCGGAAGGCCATTCCACGCCATTCCTCTTTGCTTTGGATGTCTATTCAGGGAGGCCTTTGTACTCAGGATAGTTTGGTGAGGTTCGGTATCTCTTCTTGCTCGCGTTGTATTCTCTGTGGTTGTTCAAGTGAGGACATTGATCATCTTTTCTTCCAGTGCTTCTTCTCTTCGAGGGTCTGGTCGACTGTGCTGGCTATGTGTGGGTTAGATTGGAGATGTCGGGATTGGCTTCAGACTGTTGAATGGATGTGTTAGTTTACCGACGCCTCTTTACGTCATCTTCTTGTTCGGCTGTCTTTTGCAGCGTCAGTCTACCATATTTGGAGGGAGAGGAATGCCCGCACTAATGATGTGACTCTTCAGCCTGTTTCCGTTATTCTTAGTGATATTGTTTTTGATGTTTGGAATCGTGCTAGCTTATTACGGAAGGTGAAACCATCTTATGACAATAAATGGCTTCACATATCCTAGCACTTGCCCGATGACATCTTTTGTTGATCTTATTTTGCTTGTAGCCTTTCGGCTTTTCTTCTAGGAGGGCTTGTCCTCTCTAGTTGCCTGGGGTATGCCCATTTGCTCTTGTTTTCTTTCGGTTATAATACTTACTTTATCCAAAAAAAAAACTGAGTCAACCGGTCTGGCCATAAGTTTGGGGGTGGCAAGTAATAGAATACAAAAGTTTAGTTCCCAACTTACCCCATAAAACTTTCCAAAATTGACTAAGGAATTTGACATCACGATCTGAAACTATACTCCGTGGAATCCCATGGAGTCTTACTATTTCTCTAAAGAACAAGTCATCAATGTTAGTGGCATCATCAGTTTTATGACATGCTATAAAGTGTGCCATCTTACTGAACCTATCAACCACTACAAAGATGGAATCTCTACCATTCTTAGTCCTAGGTAATCCCAAGATAATGTCCATCGATACATCTACCCATGAGGCATAACCTTAGATTTAGCTTGTTTACAAGTTAAGCATTTATCATACAAACGCTCAATATCTCTCCGCATAATAAAAATGTTCACTCAATACCCCTAAGGTTTTGGCAATGCCAAAGTACCCCATTAAACCTCCCCCATGTCGTGAGACACCAACCATCCTAAAACGTAAACAACAACTAGCTAGCTGAAAACCAGTAACAAAAAAATCACTTCAATCACCAACCGAACAGAAAGCAACAAGCCCCACCGACCAAAGAAACAAACAAAATCAGCAGCCCCACCGAACCAAAGAAACCAAAACCAGTAACAAACACCCTTTCAATCACCGACCAAAACACCAAACCAAAGCCCTTCAATCAACGTAAACCAGTACACCAAAAAATGTGAACCCTAGACACAAACCAGCAACTAACCGAACTGACATGATCCAGGCCGACAACAAAGCAAAAGACCCATTACAAGTACCAGAAGGGCCAATTACGAGGCAGATGACCAAAAGACTCATAGAAGCAATGGTAGGATTAGTTTAGAGTTTTATGGCCGATTGCAACAAACAAATAGAGACGCATGTGGGCTTCAATAGAGAGGGCCCAAAGCCACTTCACTTGGCCCAAATCAATTTTGAATGAAGCTTCATAGGCCTTTGAAGACTTGAAGACTTTGGTATTTTTGTAATTTAGCTTTTAGGGGCATTGTTGTCTTTATGCCTTTAAGGTTTCTCTTTGTAACACTATTTAAGCTTTCTTTTTTTTTCATTTAAAAACAATCAACGAATTTGAGAGAATATTACATCTTTATGCTTTTTGGCTATGGCCAAATTCTTGTAAGGGAGGGATTCCTCTTTTCAAGTTAAAATCGACTTATCTAAGTTTGGCAAACTTAGTGGCGTCTCCATTGCTAGCAAAACACTACAAGGAATCATCTTAAAAGTTCTCAAGGGCAAGTTCTTTGTGGGTATTCTTTGTGACCTTGGAAGGGTTTTGTTCCTACAAAATCAAATTCGCGGTTCTTGGGGTTCTGTCCGTTGCTTGGGGTTTGCTTGGATTTCGAATCCAAGTGGGCTTCTTGTCATTTGGTATCCAGAGCTCAGGATTCCAAGGTCTGATTTTCCTATATTTACTTTTTGTTTGATTCTTTTATTTTCGTTCTTTGTTATTTTCGTTTCAGTTTTTCTTGGATCTTGTTTCTGTTTCTGTTTTCATTTTGTTTATTTCTGGATCTGGTTTTGTTGTGTTCTGCATATCAGTTCATCTTTTATCATGTTCCAGTTCTGGGTTTTTGTTGTTGTTCTTCATATCAGTCTGTAATCTTTGTTTATTTATGGATCTGGGTTTTGTTGTGTTCTTCATATAGTTCGTCATATACATTATGTTCTTTAGCATATGTTGAAGAAATAAGCATTTTCTTTGGCAGCTGTGTGATTTGTTTCTAAAACCCTAGTGAAGTGTGAAAAAAAAAAGAAAAAAAACCATCAGATTCAGACTCTGAAATCAGACCCTGAAATTTAACCTCTGAAATCAGACCCTGAAACTTAACCTCTGAAATCAGACCCTGAAACTTGACCTCTGAAATCAGACCCTGAAACTTAACCTCTGAAATCAGACCCTGAAACTTAGCCTCTGAAATCAGACCATGAAACTTAGCCTCTGAATTCAGACCCTGAAATCAGACCCTGATCAGACTTTGAAATCAGACCCTGATCAGACTCTGAAATCGGACCCTGACCAGTAGCCTCTGAAATCCGACCCTGGCCAGTAGCCTCTGAAATCAGACCCTAACTAATAGCCTCTAAAATCAGACCCTGAAAACCAGCCTCTGAAATCAAAACCTAAATCAGCCTCTGAAATCGGAACCACAGTATCAGCATCTGACGTTATAAAAAAAAAAGAGTAAAAAAGTGAAATTTTTTGGTTGAATTTAGTTTGTTCCATATTATCATTTAGGTGCATGTGAAGGGTATTCCATCAAAATTTCTATAGAGGTGCCAAATTTTCTCCCGAAATTGCATACGACCGTGAATTTGCATGCTTATTTTTTTTCCATTGTGCTAATTGTTTACTTCTTTATTCTAATTACTCTAGCTTAAGCATTATTGATTGAGTCTTCGTCGTTGCTATTCCTGTTCGCATTTTGTTTCTGCCAGCCCTATATATATATTATTGGGTCCGTTGTGTTTCATGCTAGCTTGAGGACTACACTTGGTTTTGTATTCTTGGATTGAGTGTGATTCACATTTGAATTGAGGAAGAACTCAAGAGTGGTAAAAGGCTGTGATTGTGAGCACAGTATCAGGTAAAAGCCAATAGAGTGCAAACACGAGTGGAGTGATATCATTCGAGTGTAAACACGTGAGATTGTGAGGATTTACATATTTGCTTTACTTTATTGTTATTTCTAATCTGTTTGTTTAGTGTTGAGATGGCAGGTCTAACCACCGATGAAAAAGCTTGAGGCTTTGGATAGGAAATTTACAGATATGATGGAGAACATGAATACTACTTTGGAGAGATTGTCCAAGAGTGTAGAGAGTATTCAAACTGGTAGCGGTCCCAGAGCACTACCACCCCAGCATATATCACCACCTCAGAATGTACCACCACTTTATAATGTGCCACCTCGCCGTGTACCACCACAGTATGTACCGCTAGATGAAGATGAAGCTGAAAATGAGTTTGATGATTCTGATGGTCTTGATGATGTTGAGGAGAGATTTTAGCCTGGGCATGATAGGAGGCCTAATAGGAGGTTTAATAGGAGGAATGATAGGAGGGATAGACGGTTTGATGATAGAGGTGCATTTGATGCCAGAAGAGGGGATTATGATAAAAGGGGATATGGTAGACGAGGAGATGTAGATGGTGATCTAGGTAGCATCAAGATCAAGATACCAACATTCCACGGCAAGAATGATCCTGAAGCTTATTTAGAATGGGAAAAGAAAATAGAATTGATTTTCAACTGTCATCACCACTCAGACGAGAAGAAGATCAATCTGGCAGCAATTGAGTTTACCGATTATGCTATGATTTGGTGGGATCAGCTTGTCTCCACCCGGAGGAGAATTTATGAGAGACCGGTTCAGACATGGGCAAAACTTAGAGGTCTTATGAGAAAGAGATTTATACCCGGCCATTACTATAAGGAATTGTATCAGAAACTACAACATTTGTATCAGGGGACCAAGAGTGTTGATGACTATTACACCGAGATGGAAGTTTCCATGATCAGGGCAAATGTAGTTGAGGATGCAGAAGCTACTATGGCACGGTTTCTAGGGGGCTTGAATAGAGAGATTGCAAACATGGTGGAGTTGCATCACTATGTTGATTTGAAGGATATGCTTCACATGGCTATCAAGGTAGAAAGGCAACTATGTAAGAGAAAGCATGAGTCCTTGTGACATGATCCAGGCCGACAACAAACCAAAGGACGCATTACAAGTACCAGAAGGGCCAATTACGAGGCAGAGGACCAAAAGACTCAGAGAAGCAATGGCGGGATTAGTTCAGAGTTTTATGGCCGACTGCAACAAACAAATAGAGATGAATGTGGGCTTCGATGGAAAGGGCCCAAAACCATTTCACTTGGCCCAAATCAGTTTAGAATAAAGCTTTCTAGGCATTTAAAGACTTAAAGACTTGATATTTGTGTAATTTCGTTTTTATGGGCATTATTGTCTTTTTGCCTTTAGGGTTTCTTTTTGTAACACTATTTAAGCTTACTTTCTTCTTCATTTGAGGAACCAACGAATTTGTAAACTCAAAAAGCTTAAAGCTTTGGCTATGGCCGAATTAATGTAAGGGAGGGATTCCCCTTTTCAAGTTTGAATCGACTTATCTAAGTTTGGCACACTTAGTGGCGTCTCCATTGCTAGCAAAACACTACAAGGAATCATCTTAAAGGTTCTCAAGGGCAAGTTCTTTGTGGGTCTTCTTTGTGGCCTTGGAAGGGTTTTGTTTCTACAAAATCATTTCGCGGTTCTTGGGGTTCTGTCCGTTGCTTGGGGTTTGCTTGGATTTCGAATCCAAGTGGGTTCCTTGTCACCTTGTGCAGTAACAGTGCTTCTAGTTTATAAGAAAGATGGGACGTGGCGTATATGCGTTGATTGTCAAGCTATCAACAATATTACGGTAAAGTATCGTCACCCAATTCCTAGACTAGATGACATGTTGGATGAATTGCATGGTTCCAAAATTTTTAGTAAGATTGATTTAAAGAATGGATACCATCAAATTCGCATGAGAGAGGGAGATGAGTGGAAAACTACATTTAAGACTAAGTATGGCTTGTATGAATGGTTAGTTATGTCATTTGGTCTTTCAAACGCACCTAGCACATTTATGAGATTGATGAATAATGTTATGCGTGCATTTTTAGGTAAGTTTGTTGTGGTTTATTTTGATGACATCTTAGTTTACAGTCTAATAGTAGATGAGCATGTTATGCATTTGAAGCATGTTCTTGATGTGTTAAGGCAGGAAAAATTGTTTGCTAACTTTGATAAGTGCACTTTTTGTATGGATAGAATTGTTTTCCTTGGATTTGTTGTGAGTGCAGATGGCATCGAGGTAGATTTGGAAAAGGTGAAGGCAATTCAGGATTGGCCAACACCAACAACAGTGACAGAAGTCAGAAGCTTCCATGGATTAGCAAGCTTCTACCGTAGATTTGTTAAAGACTTCAGTAGTATTGCAGCACCACTGACTGAAGTAGTGAAGAAAACTGTTGGCTTCAAATGGGAAGAAGAGCAGGAGCGTGCATTTCAGGATCTTAAAATGAATTTGTGCAATGCACCAGTTTTGGCGTTACCCAACTTTGAGAAGACATTTGAGATTGAGTGTGACGCATCCGGGATAGGCATTGGAGCGGTTCTTATGCAAGAAAGTGACCAATTGCCTACTTTAGTGAGAAGCTTAATGGAGCAGTTTTGAGATACCCCACATATGACAAATAGTTGTATGCTAGAGAGCCCTTGAGACTTGGCAGCATTATTTGTGGCCTCGAGAGTTTGTGATCCACACAGATCATGAATCATTGAAGCATATGAAGGGCCAAGGTAAGCTGAACAAACGACACGCAAAATGGTTAGAGTTTGTTGAGACATTTCCATATGTAATCCGCTACAAACAAGGTAAGGAAAACATTGTCGCCGATGCACTATCGCGAAGGTATGCTTTACTTACTTCATTGAGTGCAAGAATGCTTGGCTTTGAATTTATTAAAGAACTTTATGCTAGTGATATTGACTTTAGTACTATCTATGCTACATGTGAAAAGTCTGCTTTTAGTAAATTCTACCAACATGATGGGTTTCTGTTTAGGGAGAATAAATTATACATTCCTGTTTGTAGTATGCGTGAGTTGTTAGTGAGGGAAGCACATGGGGGAGGTTTAATGGGGCACTTTGGCATTGCCAAAACCTTAGGGGTATTGAGTGAATATTTTTATTGGCCCAAAATGCGGAGAGATATTGAGCGTTTGTGTGATAAATGCTTAACTTGTAAACATGCTAAATCTAAGGTTATGCTTCATGGGTTGTATACACCATTGCCTATACCTAGTGAGCCATGGGTAGATATATCGATGGACTTTATCTTGGGTTTACCTAGGACTAAGAAGGGTAAAGATTCAATCTTTGTAGTGGTTGATAGATTCAGTAAGATGGCATACTTTATAGCATGTCATAAAACTGATGATGCCACTAATATCGCTGACTTGTTCTTTAGAGAAGTAGTATGACTCCATGGGATTCCACGGAGTATAGTTTCATATCGTGATGTCAAATTCGTTAGTCACTTTTGGAAAGTTTTATGGGGTAAGTTGGGAACTAAACTTTTGTATTCTACTACTTGCCACCCCAAAACCGATAGCCAGACCACTTGGATTCGAAATCCAAGCAAACCCCAAGCAACGGACAGAACCCCAAGAACCGCGAATTTGATTTTGTAGGAACAAAAACCCTTCCAAGGCCACAAAGAAGACCCACAAAGAACTTGCCCTTGAGAACCTTTAAGATGAATCCTTGTAGTGTTTTGCCCTTGGGGCATGCCCCTTTGATCTTTTGCTTGTAGCCTTTCGGCTTTTCTTCTAGGAGGGCTTGTCCTCTCTAGTTGCCTGGGGTATGCCCCTTTGCTCTTTGTATAGTTTTCTTTTGGTTATAATACTTACTTTATCCAAAAAAAATAATTCGGCCATAGCCAAAGCTTTAAGCTTTTGAGTTTACAATTTCGTTGATTACCATCAAATGAAGAAGAAAGTAAGCTTAAATAGTGTTACAAAAAGAAACCCTAAAGGCATAAAGACAACAATGCCCCTAAAAACGAAATTACACAAATATCAAGTCTTTAAGTCTTCAAATGCCTAGGAAGCTTTATTCTAAACTGATTTGGGCCAAGTGAAATGGTTTTGGGCCCTTTCCATCGAAGCCCACATGCATCTCTATTTGTCTGTTGCAGTCGGCCATAAAACTCTGAACTAATCCCGCCATTGCTTCTCTGAGTCTTTTGGTCCTCTGCCTCGTAATTGGCCCTTCTGGTACTTGTAATGCGTCCTTTGGTTTGTTGTCGGCCTGGATCTTGTCAAAAATCCTAATGGTACTAGGGTACCTATTAGGGTTGAGTTTGAATGGGTTCCTGTGAAATGTTCAACTTGTGAAGTTTTTGGCCATTCGGTGAATTCTTGCCCTAAAAAGGCTCCTAGTAAGGAGGAAACATCCTCAGTCCTGGATTCCCAAGCCATCTATTCCGTCTATGGATAAATTTGCTATGGTTGACACTACTAAGGATCAGGAGGGTGTCTGGATCCCGGTCACTAAGAAGAAGAAAGGCAAGGGAGCATCTGTGACCACTCCTGTTAGCTCGAGCGGTGATGTGACTCAGGATGTTTCCACTGACATGACTCTTTTTTTGGGTGAGTGCTCTTCTAATGGGTTGGAATCGGCTCTGGTTACTCCTCATTTGCCTGTGGTTTCTTCTGAGAGAGTTTCTGTGGAGGCAGATGGAAATATGGAAGGTGAGTGTTCCCTTGCTTCTTCACATCTTGTTGAGGATCTTCCTAAGTCTGATTTAGATGAGTGCTCTCCTTCTGTAGCTTTTGATTCACCTACTCCTATGGTTAACAATTTAGATAATAAGGCCATTGACTCTCTGGATTTCAAGAAATTGGCTTATGGTAACAAATCTAGAAAGGGTTCTGGTGGTAAGAGGAGTCAGAAATGGCAGTCCCCTAGGGGGGGTCGTCGGCGCTGATTTGTTTGATTTGGCTATATTCTTCTATGTTTTAATGATTTTTGGTTGTTGGAACATTCGGGGTCTCAATGACCCATTAAAACATGCTGAAGTTAGGAGGTTTCTTTGTGATGAGAAGCTTTCGTTGTGTGGTTTAGTTGAAACCAAGGTTAAGGTGGTTAATTTTGTGAATGTCTCTCGTGCGATTAATCCTTCATGGAAGTTTTTTTGCCACTCTGATGTTAGCCCGTTTGGTCGTATCTGGGTTTGTTGGAACCCTAGTGACATTGATGTTAGCATTATTCACTCTTCAGCTCAAGTTATTCATTGTAGTGTGTCTCATATTTCTGGGATGTGGAATTGTGTAGTTTCGGTGGTTTATGGTGAGTGTGACTACGAGAAGCGTCGGGAACTTTGGGCTGACCTGATTTCTAGTGGTAGTGTTTTTGATGATTCTCCGTGGCTTGTTTTGGGAGACTTCAATGCCATCCGCTCTCCGATTGAGCATTGTGGTGGGTCTGTGGCTTGGCCGGCTTGGAAAGACGATTTGGGTTGCTGTTTGGGTCAGGCTGGGTTGGATGATCTTCAGTTCTCTGGTTGTCAGTTTACTTGGTTTAATAAGCATCAGATTGTGCTTCTCTTGTGGACCGTATTGTTATGCGTGCTAAGAGTTGGAGTAGTAAGTTTCTCTCTTATGCGGGGCGGCTTCAGCTTATTAAGTCTGTTTTTTTCTCCATTCAAGTTTATTGGTCTTCTTTATTTATTCTTCCTAAGTCTGTTATTAGGAAGGTGGAGACGATTCTCTGTTCTTTCCTTTGGAAGGGTAGTGAGCTCTCTTCTTCTGGAGCGAGAGTGGCTTGGAGTAGAGTTTGTTTACCTCTAAAGGATGGGGGGTTGGGGATTAAGAGATTGGAAACTTGGAATAGAGCGGATATTGTTAAGCACATTTGGTTTCTTTGTTCTGGCAAGATTTCTTCTTGGTCGAATTGGGTTCAGTCTTATTTGTTGAGGGGGAGAAGTTTTTGGGAGGTGCCTTGTCCTACAGTTTGTTCTTGGAGTTGGCGTAAGATTTTGGAACTTCGTTCTTGGTCCTGGCGGCGGATAAGAGTTAGGATTGGGAATGGTGTGAAGACTTTATTGTGGTTTGATTTTTGGCATCTATGGGTCCGATTGTGGATTCGTTGGGTGAGCGAGTGATTTATGACTCTGGCTTGGATAGGATGGCTACAGTTGCTTCCATTATTTCTGATTCTTCTTGGCGATGGCCCCCTTCTAGGTCTGCCGCCCTTGTTGTTTTGGCTCGGACCCATATTCTGAATCCTTCTAGTATGAGGGAGGATGAGTTGGTTTGGGAGGATGATAGTAGAGGGAGATTTTCAGTGGATAGTGCCTGGAATGCTATGCGGGCAAGGGAAACCTTGGTGCATTGGTCTCGAGTTGTTTGGTTCCGTAAGGCCATTCCCCGCCATTCCTTTTTGCTTTGGATGTCTATTCAGGGAGGCCTTTGTACTCATGATAGTTTGATGAGGTTCGGTATCTCTACTTGCTCGCGATGTGTTCTATGTGGTTGTTCAAGTGAGGATATTGATCATCTTTTCTTCCAGTGGTCTTTCTCTTCTAAGGTCTGGTCTGCTGTGCTGGCTATGTGTGGGTTAGATTGGAGTTGCCGAGATTGGCCTCAGACTGTTGAGTGGATGTGTCAGTTTTTCGACGCCTCTTTACGTCATCTTCTTGTTCGGCTGTCTTTTGCCGCGTCAGTTTACCATTTATGGAGGGAGATGAATGCCCGCACTCATGATGCGCCTCTTCGGCCTATTTCTGTCCTGCTTAGTGATATTGTTTTTGATGTTCGGAATCGTGCTGGCTTTTTACGGAAGGTGAATCCATCTTATGACAATAAATGGTTTCACCTATCTTGGCACTTGCCCGATGACATTTTCTGTTGATCTTTTTGCTTGTAGCCTTTCGGCTTTTCTTCTAGGAGGGCTTGTCCTCTCTAGTTGTCTGGGGTATGCCCTTTTGCGCTTGTATAGTTTTCTTTGGTTAATATACTTACTTTATCCAAAAAAAATAAGCAGATTCAGTCTCCTATTTGGCGTAAGTTGGACCGTGTTCTTGTTAATTCTTCTTGGGAGTGTCTCTTCCTGGGTTCTTCTGCTCGCTTTCTTCCCCCCTGGATTTCTGATCATTCTCCTATGGTAGTTAAGCTTGCAGAGCTCCCTTAGAGGAAAATCCCCTTTAAATTCTTTGATTTTTGGGTTGATCATCCTGATTTTCTCTCTGTTGTGGCTAAGGCGTGGGATATTGATGTTCATGGTCCTCCGATGTTCCGTTTATGTTGTAAGCTGAAGAGTGTTAAGTTGGCCTTGAAGAAGTTTAATGTTGAGCATTTCCCTAAGATTCCGTGTCGAGTTTTGGAGATTAGGAAGGAGTTGGATAGAGTGCAGTGTGCTTTACAGGACTACCCTAGTGACCCTGCTCTGTTAGCTGAAGAAGCTAGTCTTTCGTTACGATATGAAGACTTGAGTCGGGCTGAGGAAGGCTTCAATAGACAGAAATCTCGTGTTCAGTGGCTTAACCTTGGGGATTAGAATACTAAATTCTTCTTTACTGCTATGAAGAGTTTTCACGGTCGTAGCAAGATTACTTATATCACTAAGGAGGATGGGACCCATGTGGAGGAAGATGTTTTGGTTAGAGTTGAGATTGTTTCTTTTTTTGAGACCATTTTAGGTCCCCAGCAAGGTCAGCAGGATTTTGATAGGGTGGCCCTTCAATCTGCCATTACTAGACATGTGACTGCTGAGCAGAGTGAGACTCTTACCCGGGAGGTTTCGGATGAGGAGATTAAGGCTGTCCTTTTCGCGTTGAAGGACAATAAAGCTCCAGGCCCAGATGGGTTTAATTCGGGTTTCTTTAAGAAGTCTTGGAACATTGTAGGGAATGATGTCCTTTATGCTATTCACTCTTTCTTTTCCTCTGGGCGCCTCCTGAGGCAGGTTAATGCTACTTCTATTGCTTCTGATTCCTAAGATTCCCAACCCTTCCCAGGTTAAGGATTATAGGCCTATTTCTTGTTGCAATACTATTTACAAGTGCATTTCTAAGCTTATTACGAATAGGATCAAGGTTATCCTTCCTTCTGTGATCAGTCATAATCAATATGCTTTTGTTGCGGGTAGGCGTATCAACGACAATATTCTTTTGTGTCAGGAATTGGTTCGGAATTATCACAGGACTGGTGGTTCCCCGAGATGTGCTCTTAAGATTGACTTGATGAAAGCTTATGACTCTGTTCGTTGGGATTTCTTGGTTGAGGTTTTGCGGACTGTTGGTATGCCAGAGAGGATGGTGGGTTGGATTCAGGAGTGTTGACTTCTACTAGGTTTTCTGTGTCTATTAATGGAGAGTTGCATGGTTTTTTCTCTGGGGGTCGTGGGTTGCGACAAGGTGATCCTATGTCTCCTTATCTCTTTGTTTTGGCTATGGAAGTTCTGTCAGGTTTACTTCATAAAATGGCTCGTAATCAGGGTTTCAAGTTCCACTGGCGGTGTTCTAAGGACCGTCTCACTCATCTTTGCTTTGCGGATGACCTTATGATTTTTTGTAAAGCGGATGCATCATCGGTTTCCTTGATCAAGGATTGTCTCGGGCAGTTCAGTGGTTTATCAGGTTTAATCCCGAATCCAGCTAAAAGTCATTTCTTCTCCTCTGGTATCTCTTCTACCCTTCAAGGCCAACTGCGTCATGTTTTGGGGTTCCAAGTAGGGATTCTTCTGGTGCGGTTTTTGGGAGTCCCTTTGATTTCTACTAAACTCCGGGCCTCAGATTGTGCTTCACTTATGGATCGTATTGTCATGCGTGCTAAGAGTTGGAGTAGTAAGTTTCTCTCTCTTATGCGGGGCGGCTTCAGCTCATTAAGTCTGTTTTGTTCTCCATTCAAGTTTATTGGTCTTCTTTATTTATTCTTCCTAAGTTTGTTATTAGGAAGGTGGAGACGATTCTCCGTTCTTTCCTTTGGAAGGGTAGCGCGCTCACCTCTTTTGAGGCGAGAGTGGCTTGGAGTAGAGTTTGGCTACCTCTAAAGGAGAGGGGGCTGGGGATTAAGAGATTGGATACTTGGAATAGAGTGGCTATTGTTAAGCACATTTGGTTTCTTTCTTTGTTCTGGCCATGTTTCTTCTTGGTCGAATTGGGTTCACTCTTATTTGTTGAGGGGGAGAAGTTTTTGGGAGGTGCCTTGTCCTACAGATTGCTCTTGGAGTTGGCGTAAGATTTTGGAGCTTCGTTCTTGGTCCCGGCGGCGGATGAGAGTTAGGATTGGGAATGGTGAGAAGACTTTATTGTGGTTTGATTTTTGGCATCCTATGGGTCCGATTGTGGACACGTTGGGTGAAAGAGTGATTTATGACTTTGGCTTGGATAGGATGGCTACAGTTGCTTCCATTATCTCTGATTCTTCTTGGCGATGGCCCCAATCTAGGTCTGCTATCCTTGTTGATTTGGCTCGGTCCCATCTTCCGAATCCTTCTAGTATGAGGGAGGATGAGCTGGTTTGGGATGATGATAGGAGTGGGAGATTTTCTGTGGATAGTGCCTGGAATGCCATGCGGACAAGGGGAACCTTGTTGCATTGGTCTCGAGTTGTTTGGTTCCGGAAGGCCATTCCCCGCCATTCCTCTTTGCTTTGGATGTCTATTCAGGGAGGCCTTTGTACTCAGGATAGTTTGATGAGGTTCGGTATCTCTGCTTGCTCGCGTTGTATTCTCTGTGGTTGTTCAAGTGAGGACATTGATCATCTTTTCTTCCAGTGCCTCTTCTCTTCGAGGGTCTGGTCGTCTGTGCTGGCTATGTGTGGGTTAGATTGGAGACGTCGGGATTGGCGTCAGACTGTTGAGTGGTTATGTCAGTTCACCGATGCCTCTTTACGTCACCTTCTGGTTCGTCTGTCTTTTGCAGCGTCAGTCTACCATATTTGGAGGGAGAGGAATGCTCGCACTCATGATATGCCTTTTCGGCCTGTTTCTGCTCTTATTTATGATATTGTTTTTAATGTTCGGAATCGTGCTAGCTTTTTACGTAAGGTGAAACCATCTTATGACAATAAATGGCTTCACATTTCCTGGCACTTGCCCGTTGACATCTTCTGTTGATCTTTTTGCTTGTAGCCTTTCGGCTTTTCTTCTAGGAGGGCTTGTCCTCTCTAGTTGTCTGGGGTATGCCCTTTTGCGCTTGTATAGTTTTCTTTGGTTAATATACTTACTTTATCCAAAAAAAATAACCAGATTCAGTCTCCTATTTGGCGTAAGTTGGACCGTGTTCTTGTTAATTCTTCTTGGGAGTGTCTCTTCCTAGGTTCTTCTGCTCGCTTTCTTCCCCCCCCGGATTTCTGATCATTCTCCTATGGTAGTTAAGCTTGCAGAGCTCCCTTAGAGGAAAATCCCCTTTAAATTCTTTGATTTTTGGGTTTATCATCCTGATTTTCTCTCTGTTGTGGCTAAGGCGTAGGATATTGATGTTCATGGTACTCCGATGTTCCGTTTATGTTGTAAGCTGAAGAGTGTTAAGTTGGCCTTGAAGAAGTTTAATGTTGAGCATTTCCCTAAGATTCCGTGTCGAGTTTTGGAGATTATGAAGGAGTTTGATAGAGTGCAGTGTGCTTTACAAGACTACCCTAGTGACCCTGCTCTGTTAGCTGAAGAAGCTAGTCTTTCGTTACGATATGAAGACTTGAGTCGGGCTGAGGAATCTTCAATAGACAGAAATCTTGTGTTCAGTGGCTTAACCCTTGGGGATTAGAATACTAAATTCTTCTTTACTGCTATGAAGAGTTTTCACGGTCGTAGCAAGATTACTTCTATCACTAAGGAGGATGGGACCCATGTGGAGGAAGATGTTTTGGTTAGAGTTGAGATTGTTTCTTTTTTTGAGACCCTTTTAGGTCCCCAGCAAGGTCAGCAGGATTTTGATAGGGTGGCCCTTCAATCTGCCATTACTAGACATGTGACTGCTGAGCAGAGTGAGACTCTTACCCGGGAGGTTTCGGATGAGGAGATTAAGGCTGTCCTTTTCGCGTTGAAGGACAATAAAGCTCCAGGCCCAGATGGGTTTAATTCGGGTTTCTTTAAGAAGTCTTGGAACATTGTAGGGAATGATGTCCTTTATGCTATTCACTCTTTCTTTTCCTCTGGGCGCCTCTTGAGGCAGGTTAATGCTACTTCTATTGCTCTGATTCCTAAGATACCCAACCCTTCCCAGGTTAAGGATTATAGGCCTATTTCTTGTTGCAATACTAGTTACAAGTGCATTTCTAAGCTTATTGCGAATAGGATCAAGGTTATCCTTCCTTCTGTGATCAGTCATAATCAATATGCTTTTATTGCGGGTAGGCGTATCACCGACAATATTCTTTTGTGTCAGGAATTGGTTCGGAATTATCACAGGACTGGTGGTTCCCCGAGATGTGCTCTTAAGATTGACTTGATGAAAGCTTATGACTCTGTTCGTTGGGATTTCTTGGTTGAGGTTTTGCGGACTATTGGTATGCCAGAGAGGATGGTGGGTTGGATTCAGGAGTGTTGACTTCTACTAGGTTTTCTGTGTCTATTAATGGAGAGTTGCATGGTTTTTTCTCTGGGGGTCGTGGGTTGCGACAAGGTGATCCTATGTCTCCTTATCTCTTTGTTTTGGCTATGGAAGTTCTGTCAGGTTTACTTCATAAAATGGCTCTTAATCAGGGTTTCAAGTTCCACTGGCGGTGTTCTAAGGACCGTCTCACTCATCTTTGCTTTGCGGATGACCTTATGATTTTTTGTAAAGCGGATGCATCATCGGTTTCCTTGATCAAGGATTGTCTCGGGCAGTTCAGTGGTTTATCAGGTTTAATCCCGAATCCAGCTAAAAGTCATTTCTTCTCCTCTGGTATCTCTTCTACCCTTCAAGGCCAGCTGCGTCATGTTTTGGGGTTCCAAGTAGGGATTCTTCTGGTGCGGTTTTTGGGAGTCCCTTTGATTTCTACTAAACTCCGGGCCTCAGATTGTGCTTCACTTATGGATCGTATTGTCATGCGTGCTAAGAGTTGGAGTAGTAAGTTTCTCTCTTATGCGGGGCGGCTTCAGCTCATTAAGTCTGTTTTGTTCTCCATTCAAGTTTATTGGTCTTCTTTATTTATTCTTCCTAAGTTTGTTATTAGGAAGGTGGAGACGATTCTCCGTTCTTTCCTTTGGAAGGGTAGCGCGCTCACCTCTTTTGAGGCGAGAGTGGCTTGGAGTAGAGTTTGGCTACCTCTAAAGGAGAGGGGGCTGGGGATTAAGAGATTGGATACTTGGAATAGAGTGGCTATTGTTAAGCACATTTGGTTTCTTTGTTCTGGCCATGTTTCTTCTTGGTCGAATTGGGTTCACTCTTATTTGTTGAGGGGGAGAAGTTTTTGGGAGGTGCCTTGTCCTACAGATTGCTCTTGGAGTTGGCGTAAGATTTTGGAGCTTCGTTCTTGGTCCCGGCGGCGGATGAGAGTTAGGATTGGGAATGGTGAGAAGACTTTATTGTGGTTTGATTTTTGGCATCCTATGGGTCCGATTGTGGACACGTTGGGTGAAAGAGTGATTTATGACTATGGCTTGGATAGGATGGCTACAGTTACTTCCATTATCTCTGATTCTTCTTGGCGATGGCCCCAATCTAGGTCTGCTATCCTTGTTGATTTGGCTCGGTCCCATCTTCCGAATCCTTCTAGTATGAGGGAGGATGAGCTGGTTTGGGATGATGATAGGAGTGAGAGATTTTCAGTGGATAGTGCCTGGAATGCCATGCGGACAATGGGAACCTTGTTGCATTGGTCTCGAGTTGTTTGGTTCCGGAAGGCCATTCCCCGCCATTCCTCTTTGCTTTGGATGTCTATTCAGGGAGGCCTTTGTACTCAGGATAGTTTGATGAGGTTCGGTATCTCTGCTTGCTCGCGTTGTATTCTCTGTGGTTGTTCAAGTGAGGACATTGATCATCTTTTCTTCCAGTGCCTCTTCTCTTCGAGGGTCTGGTCGTCTGTGCTGGCTATGTGTGGGTTAGATTGGAGACGTCGGGATTGGCGTCAGACTGTTGAGTGGTTATGTCAGTTCATCGATGCCTCTTTACGTCACCTTCTGGTTCGTCTATCTTTTGCAGCGTCAGTCTACCATATTTGGAGGGAGAGGAATGCTCGCACTCATGATATGCCTTTTCGGCCTGTTTCTGCTCTTATTTATGATATTGTTTTTAATGTTCGGAATCGTGCTAGCTTTTTACGTAAGGTGAAACCATCTTATGACAATAAATGGCTTCACATTTCCTGGCACTTGGCCGTTGACATCTTCTGTTGATCTTTTTGCTTGTAGCCTTTCGGTTTTTCTTCTAGGAGGGCCTGTCCTCTCTAGTTGCCTGGGGTATGCCCCTTTGCTCTTTGTATAGTTTTCTTTTGGTTATAATACTTACTTTATCCACACAAAAAAATACTACTGAAGTCTTTAACAAATCTACGGTAGAAGCTTGCTAATCTATGGAAGCTTCTGACTTCTGTCACTGTTGTTGGTGTTGGCCAATCCTGAATTTCCTTCACCTTTTCCAAATCTACCTCAATGCCATCTGCACTCACAAAAAATCCAAGGAAAACAATTCTATCCATACAAAAAGTGCACTTATCAAAGTTAGCATACAGTTTTTCCTGCCTTAACACATCAAGAACATGCTTCAAATACATAACATGCTCATCTATTGTTTTACTATAAACTAAGATGTCATCAAACTAAACCACACCAAACTTACCACTGGCGGTGTTCTAAGGACCGTCTTACTCATCTTTGCTTTGCTTTTGAAAGACCAAATGGCATAACTAACCATTCATACAAGCCATACTTAGTCTTAAATGCAGTTTTCCACTCATCTCCCTCTCTCATGCGAATTTGATGGTATCCATTCTTTAAATCAATCTTACTAAAAATTTTGGAACCATGCAATTCATCCAACATGTCATCTAGTCTAGGAATGGGGTGACGATATTTTACCGTAATATTGTTGATAGCTCGACAATCAACACACATACGCCACGTCTCATCTTTCTTAGGAACTAGAAGCATTGGTACTGCACAAGGACTCATGTTTCCCTTACATACCCCTTGTCCATCAACTCTCGTACTTGCCTTTGTAGCTCCTTTGTCTTATTGGGATTGCTCCTATAAGCCGGTCTGTTAGGAATGACTGCTCCAGGTATGAAGTCTATCTGGTGCTCAATACCTCTAATGGGTGGAAGCCCACTAGGTATGTCATCTGTCAGTACGTCACTGTAATCGTGCAAAAGAGATGAAATAGACACAGTAAGCAAATGGTCGTGTTAATAAAATAAATATGAGGCTCTTATAGACTAACAATAGCATGAGCTTGCTAGCCTTGAACGCTTTCCTCGCTCCACCTTCACCCATGTAGAAACTTTTTTTAACTCTCCTTTTTGTTTCCCACTCACGTTCACTCACACTCCCCTTGGGAACCCCCACGGCCTTGGCCTTATTTTTTTCACCAGTCTCACCCAAGGTGGTATTTCCCTTCGCTCTCTCTTTGTCACGCTCAAGTTGCAACTTAACCTGATCATGGCAACTTCCATCTCGGTGTAATAGTCCTCAACTCTCTTGGTCCCCTGATACAGATGTTGTAGTTTCTGATACAATTCCCTATAGTAATGGCTGGGTATAAATCTCTTTCTCATAAGACCTCTAAGTTCTGCCCATGTCTGAACTGGTCTATCATAATTTCTCCTCCGTGTAGAGACAAGCTGATCCCACCAAATCATAGCAAAATCGGTAAACTCAATTGCTGCCAGATTGATCTTCTTCTCGTATGAGTAGTGATGACAGCTGAAAATCAATTCTATTTTCTTTTCCCATTCTAAATAAGCTTCAGGATCATTCTTACCGTGGAATATTGGTATCTTGATCTTGATGCTACCTAGATCACCATCTATATCTCCTCGTCTACCATATGGGATTCTATCATAATCCCCTCTTCTGGCATCAAATGCACCTCTATCATCAAATCGTCTATCCCTCCTATCAAACCTCCTATTAGGCCTCTTATCATGCCCAGGCTGAAATCTCTCCTCCACATCATCAAGACCATCAGAATCATCAAACTCATTTTCAGCTTCCTCTTCATCTGGCGGTACATATTGTGGTGGTACACGTCGAGGTTGCACATTATGAGGTGGTGGTATATGATGGGGGTGGTGGTGCTCTAGGACCGCTACCAGTTTGAATACTCTCTACACTCTTGGTCAATCTCTCCAAAGTATTCATGTTCTCCATCATACCCGTAAATTTCCTATCCAAAGCCTCAAGCTTTTCATCGGTGGTTAGACCTGCCATCTCAACACTAAACAAACATATTAGAAATAACAAGAAAGTAAAGCAAATATGTAAATCCTCACAATCGTGTTTACACTCGAATGATATCACTCCACTCGTGTTTGCACTATATTGGCTTTTACCTGATATTGTGCTCACAATCACTGCCTTTTACCACTCTTGAGTTCTTCCTTAATTCAAATGTGAATCACACTCAATCCAAGAATACAAAACCAAGTGTAGTCCTCAAGCTAGCATGAAACACAACGGACCCAATAATATATATATATAGGGCAGGCGGAAACAAAATGCGAACAGGAATAGCAATGACGAAGACTCAATCAATAATACTTAAGCTAGAGTAATTAGAATAAAGAAGTAAACAATTAGCACAATGAAAAAAAAATAAGCATGCAAATTCACGGTCGTATGCAATTTCGGGAGAAAATTTGGCACCTCTATAGAAATTTTGATGGAATACCCTTCACGGACACCCAAATGATAATATGTAACAAACTAAATTCAACAAATTTTTTTCACTTTTTTACTTTTTTTTTTTGCTCAAGTGATCACTATCACTCAAGTCCCTTTATTTTTTGATAACTTCAGAAGTTGTTTAAGGTTCTAATTTTAGTAGCTGATTAAGGTTCTGATTTCAGAGGCTGATTTAGGTTCTGATTTCAGAGGCTTTTGGTCAGGGTTTGATTTCAGAGGCTACTGGTCAGTGTCTGATTTCAGAGGTTACTTTTTAGGGTCTGATTTCAGAGGCTACTGGTCAGGGTATGATTTCAGAGGTTAATTTTCAGGGTCTGATTTCAGAGACTAAGTTTCAGGGTCTGATTACAGAGTCAGATTTCAAAGGCTAAGTTTTTAGAGTCTGATTTCAGAGGTTGAGTTTCACGGTCTGAATTCAGAGTCTGATTTCAGAGGTTAAGTTTTAGGGTGTGATTTCAGAGGCTAAGTTTCAGTGTCTGATTTCAGAGTCTGAATCTGATGGTTTATTTTCTTTTTCTTTTACACTTCACTAGGGTTTTAGAAACAAGTCACACAGCCACCAAAGAACATGTTTTTTTTTTATAAAGAAAATGCTTATTTCTTCAACATATGCTAAAGAACAGAATGTGTATCACGAACTTATATGAAGAACACAACAAAAACCCAGAATTGGAAAATGATAAAAGATGAACTGATATGCAGAACACAACAAAACCAGATCCATAAATAAACAAAACGAAACAGAAATGAGATCCAACAAGAACCGAAACGAAAATAATAAAGAACGAAAATAAATACAGAATCAAACAAAAAAGAAAAGATAGGAAAAATCAGACATTGGAACCCTGAGCTCTAGATACCAAATGACAAGAAACCCACTTGGATTCGAAATCCAAGCAAACCCCAAGCAACTGACAGAACCCCAAGAACCGCGAATTTGATTTTGTAGGAACAAAACCCTTCCAAGGCCACAAAGAAGACCCACAAAGAACTTGCCCTTGAGAACCTTTAAGATGAATCCTTGTAGTGTTTTCCTAGCAATGGAGACGCCACTAAGTTTGCCAAACTTAGATAAGTCGATTCAAACTTGAAAAGGGGAATCCTTCCCTTACAAGAATTCGGTCATAGCCAAAGCTTTAAGCTTTTGAGTTTTACAAATTTTGTTGATTCCTTAAAATGAAAAGGAAAGAAAGCTTAAATAGTGTTACAAAGAGAAACCCTCAAGGCATAAAGACAACAATGCCCCTAAAGGCTAAATTACAAAAATACCAAAGTCTTCAAATCTTCAAAGGCCTGTGAAGCTTCATTCAAAACTGATTTGGGCCAAGTGAAGTGGCTTTGGGCCCTCTTTATTGAAGCCCACTTGCGTCTCTATTTGTTTGTTGCAATCGGCCATAAAACTCTGAACTAATCCTACCATTGCTTCTCTGAGTCTTTTGGTCATCTGCCTCGTAATTGGCCCTTCTAGTACTTGTAATGGGTCTTTTGCTTTGTTCTCGGCCTGGATCATGTCACCACCACTCCTTCTATGATTGTAGCTGTTTCAGCTCAGGTAGATAAGGATAGACAGGGTACCTAGATTTCGGTTTCTAAGAAGAAAATGGGTAAGGCTGTGGTTTTGGCTATTCCTGCTAAGCCGAGTGGGGCTGAGAATTCGGGTGGTGCAGCAGATAGGGTTTTTGTTCTGGGTGAGTGTTCTTCTAAGAGTTTGGATTCAATTCCGGCAGTTATTTCTGTGCTAGTTGATACTTCTAAGGAAGTTGTTGTGGAGGTAGTGGATAAGAGGGAGGAGGGTGAATGCACTCATATTGCTACACAACCTGTTAAGGATCTTTCTGAGGATGGTTTAGCTGAGATTTCGCTTGTTACGTTTGTGATTCGCCCCTTCCTATTGATAACATGCTAGCTGTTAAGGCGAAAGACTCTTTGGAGAAAAAGAAGCTGGATTATGGGGACAAGCATAAGAAGGGCTCGGGAGGTAAGAGCAGTTAGAATCGACAATCCCCGAGATGGGGTAGACGGCGATGATTTGCTTGGGTGGGTTTCTCATCTTCTATCTGTTTTTAATGATTTTTGTATGTTGGAATGTATGGGGTCTCAATGATCCTATGAAACAAGCTGAAGTCATGAGGTTCCTTCGTGATGAGAAACTTTCTCTGTGTGGTTTAGTTGAAACTAAGGTGAAGGATATTAATTTTGTGAGTGTTTCCCATGCTATTAACCATTCTTGGAAGTTTTTTCCATTCAAATGTTCTTCCGTTTGGTCGAATTTGGGTTTGTTGGAATCCTAGTGATGTTGATGTGAGCATCATTCATTCTTCTCCTCAAGCTATACATTGTCGTGTGTCACATGTTTCTACTAT
This sequence comes from Zanthoxylum bungeanum, assembly GCA_019454045.1. NCBI lineage: Eukaryota > Viridiplantae > Streptophyta > Magnoliopsida > Sapindales > Rutaceae > Zanthoxylum > Zanthoxylum bungeanum. Next base: position 145,992 of record SKCR01029056.1, on the reverse strand, counting down.
TTGGAGTTGTGTGGTTTCTGTCGTCTATGGTGAGTGTGATTATGAGAAGCATTGGGAGTTTTGGGCCGATTTGATTACTTGTGGTAGTGATTTTGATGCTTCTCTGTGGTTAGTTATTGGGGATTTCAACGCTATTCGTTCTACTCTCGAGCATAGTGGCGGTTCTTTGTCGTGGCCTTCTTGGAAAGATGATATGGGATACTGCTTGAGTCAGGCTGGTTTGGATGATCTTCGGTTTTATGGCTTTCGTTTTACATGGTTTAATAAACAGTTCACTCTCCTATTTGGCGGAAGCTTGACCGTATTGCCTCTAACTGCTCTTGAGAGTGTCTCTTTCCAGGTTTGGGTGCTAGGTTTCTTCCCTCTAGGATTTTGGACCACTCTCCTATGGTTGTTAAGCTTGATGAGCTCCCAAAGAGGAAAACTCCTTTCAAATTCTTTGAATTTTGGGCTGATCATCCTGATTTCCTTTCTGTTGTGGCTAGGGCTTGGGATATTAATGTTTGTGGTACCCTCGATGTTCTGCTTATGTCATAAGTTGAAAAGTGTGAAGGTAGCTCTGAAGAAGTTTAATGTTGAGCACTTTTCTAATCTTTCGAGTAGGGCCTTGGAGGTTAGGAGGGAGTTGGATAGGGTGCAGTGTGCTTTATAGGATAACCCTAGTGACTCGGCTCTGTTAGCAGAAGAGGCGAGACTTTCTTTTTGGTTTGGTGACCTTAGTCGGGCTGATGAGGGTTTAACTAGACATAAATCTAGTGTTCAATGGCTCAACCTTGGGATCGGAATACATAATTCTTTTTCCATGCTGTGAAGAATCATCATTGTTGCAGTAAGTTTACTTATGTCTCTAAGGAGGATGAGACTCGTTTGGAGGATGATGTTTTGGTGAGGGAGGAGATTGTATCTTTTTACGAGACTCTTTTGGGGCCCCATTGTTTGCAGGATATTGATAGGGATACTTTTGACTCCGCTATTACTAAGCATGTGTCTGATGAGCAGAGGGAGACTCTTGCCCGAGAGGTTTCTTATGAGGAGATTAAGACTATCTTATTTTCTCTGAAGGATAATATGGCTCATGGTCCGGACAGGTTTAATCAGGGTTTCTTTAATAAGGCTTGGAGTATTATGGGGGATGATGTACTTAGTGCTATTCACTCATTATTTTGTTCGGGGTGTCTCTTGAAGTAGGTTAATGCGACATCTATTGGTTTGATCCCGAAGATCCCCAACCCTTCCCAGGTTAAGGACTTTTGACCTATTTCTTGCTGTAACACTGTTTACAAGTGTATTGCCAAACTTATTACGAATCAGATTAAGATTGTTCTTCTTCTTCAGTGGTCAGTACTAATCAATCTGCTTTTGTTGCGGGGCGGCGTATTAGCTGTTAGGGATATGCCCTATACCCAACTTGTGGATGAGCTATATGTACATGTATTTGTAATATTTTCATTAATTAATAAAATGGAAATCTTTATTATACGTGTCTTACATAACTTATATGAATCATCAACACTGTAATAAAGCTCTTGGAGTAATAAGACCATGGCTTCCACACCTTATGAGAATCATTACTCTTAAATGTTCCTAGTCATAGTTTTGTGAATAATCTGGGCGTTCACAAAGCGGAGAGACTAGCATGATGATATGATCCGCCCTTAAGTGGGGGTAGCCGATCTCATAGGCTACTAGCGGAGATCCGTCGGCTTAGTGTATCACATGGATGCATGAGTTGCTCGTGTCCATCGAACTGACCGCCGAAAGTTTTCATATGAAATGTTTATCTCATGTGTCTGTGAGAACTTTCATGTATCGATTATATGACTAGTCCTTAGACTTGAGGTCTTTACAATCTTATGTGTGGATCAAATAACTTTGACATTCTCCTTCCCCGGTTCAAAAGATCTGGTCATAAGGGTATGATTGGGTCATTTGTTGAAACACATGAAGTTTGTAAAGATACAACAGAGAATCGCCACTCTCTCGGATAATATTTTCTTATAAGAGTAGTATTCCAGTTCGTGGGTTGATATGTGTGATCAGTGCTTGAGACTGTGGCCACAGCGGAAGAATCATGTGAGATTCTTGGGTTAGCACGATTCATGACACTATCAACATCATACCTTTGACCATATGGGTAGACACTTTCCGTACCCTAGGTCAATAGGTGGGGATACAGTGAGGCGATGGACCATATCATATGTAAATCGCATACAAAATGGGTATATATATCTTTCCTTCTCATTTGGGGGCCTTGGCATGTTGCTAGATGTCAACCTTGGTCATTGAAATCGAACGACCATATGATCGGAGGATAATTTATGTTCGATTAAATTATCACGATTCATTTCATGTCCAACTTGAGGGGAACCCAAAAGGTCACACACAACAAAGTCGAAATCAATGGTTAACAATGCACAATAATATTTAACAGCATATATGATTTCAAAACCAAACGAGTACTGAAATGCTCTCAACCTTCCCTCCCTCTCGGCGTTTCCCGTCCTGGATCGCCGTGATTCTTTAAAAAACCCTTGTTTCTCTCAAATCGGCTCTGGGTCTTCTGATTTACCCTGTGCCTTTCACCTCTCTTTTCCCGGTTATCTTCTTAGATCTATTTTCGTTTTCGTTTTCCTCTTATTTTCTCAGATCGATTTGGTTTTCTTTCTTTCCGTTTCCCCCCTTTTTTCTCCTTCCCCTTTACCTCGCCTTTTCTGCTCTCCTTGTTTTCTTCCTCACCAGCCTTTCTTTATGCCTCCGTCTGGTATCTCTGTTGTGGGGCCGCGGCTCCCTGGTGCTGGCCGCAAAGCTGTTAGGGCAGTCTCTGTGGCCGCTAACACTTTGTCTCCTGTGAATCTTGACTTTGTTCGATTGATGCCTTCGACGGGTTATGTAAGCTCTTCTTCGGTCTCAGATCCAGCGCCGGCGTCCGTGACATGTGTCAAGCCTTATGCTTCAGAAGGTGGTCCTGCGGGAAGTTTGGGTCTTTGCCGGTTTGGATTTGGCGCTCCCTCTGAGTCAGTCAGCGTTGCTGGTACCTCTGGTATTGACAGTGTTGGTACTTCTATTGGCTGTTTGGTCGATGGTGAGGTGAGTTTGAAGAATGAACGGCGTTTGGGTTTTGATTCTGGTACTGATGGTGTAGTTGTTTGTGATTCGGGTATTGGAAATGTAGATGGTCTTGCCGGCTGTTTGAGTTCTTGTAAGTCTGGATTTGGGTTACAATCTGTTTGCTCTGCTTGTGCTTCTGAACATGGTGTTGTAGGGAGCTCTGTTGGCAGTTTGGTTGCTGGGGATGTGGGTTTGGTAGATGAGGTTTGTTTGGTTTCTGGCATTGGCGTTGATAGGGGTTTTGTAGGTTCTGGTCCTGGTATTATCGGAGGTCTGAGTGTTTGTGGTGCTGCGGTTGGCAGTGACTCTGGTCTTTGTAGAAATGGTAAACCAGTTGGGGATGTTGGTTCTTCTAAATTGGTTTGTGTTTCTGGTCTTGCGATTGATGGGGGAATTGTAGGTTATGAATCTGTTCTTGGCGCCGTTGGTAGCGCTGCTGGTGGCTTGAAGTTTAATGTCTCTGGTTTGGGTGTATCTCCTGGGCCTGATGGTGTTGTTAGTGTGTCTAGACCTGGTGGTGCAGGGGGGTCTGCTAGCAGTTTGGACTCTGGGGCAGTGGAGGTGAAGAATGGTTTGGAGATTGGCGTGAGTCAGGAGGCTGTGCCAGCGTCTCCTGTAGTAGTAGTGGGGGATATTCTGGTGGACCTAAGAGTTATGCATCTGATTTGAATGGTTCTTTGGGAGTTGACCATCTCGATTCGACTTATTCGTCTACTGCTTTACATTATGTCAAACCTAACATTATAGATGGTAAGGTTGTCGTGTGCCCATCTGGTGAAGTGATTGAAGAAGGAAGTGTGTACTGGAGGAATACTTTAGTAGGTTACTTTGTGGGAAAACGTCTCCCCTTCCAAACGGTCAATTCTATTGCTCACAAGTTATGGGGAAGGATAGGTTTGCTAGAAGTTCTTACCTCCGATAATGGTTTCTTTTTGTTTAGATTCAATAGCCTTCAAGAGGCTAGTGTGGTGTTGGATGGAGCCTATTGGCATATGGCTAATAGACATTTGGTTCTAAAACTTTGGCATCCAAATTTATCTTTGACTAAGGAGGATTTGTTCAAGGTCCCGGTCTGGATCAGACTTTTTGACCTACCTATTCCTTTATGGACGGCGAAAGGGATTAGTTGTGTAGCTAGTGCAGTTGGGAGACCTATCAATGCTGACCATATTACCCTGTCTAGGAAACGACTCAGTTTTGCTCGTGTTTGTGTTGAGATTGATGCCCGGAATTCCCTTGCTGAGGAGATTGTCTTCCAATACCATAATGGCACTAGGGTCCCTATTAGGGTTGAGTTTGAATGGGTTCCTGTGAAATGTTCAACTTGTGAAGTTTTTGGTCACTCGGTGAATTCTTGCCCTAAAAAGGCTCCTAGTAAGGAGGTTAAAAAACCTTCTCCGCCCGTTATTCACAAGCCTATTCTGTCTACAGATAAGGACTCTACGGTTGATTCTACTAAGGATCAGGAGGGGGCCTGGATCCCGGTCACTAAAAACAAGAAAGGTAAGGGTACTTCTTTGACCCCTGTAAGTTCAGGTGGAGTTTTGCCTCTGAATGCTGACAAAAATCTTGTTTTGGGAGTGTGTTCTGCTAATGAGTTGGACTCGACTTTGGTTATTCCTTCTTTGCCTGTGGTTTCTTCTGAGACAGTTTCTGTGGAGACAAATGGTATTTTGAAAGGAGAGTGTTCCCTTGATTCTTCACATTTTGGTGAGGATCTCCCAAATTCTGAGTTAAATGAGGGCTCGCCTTCTGTAGCTTTTGATTCGCCCACTCCTATGGGTAACAATTTGGCTATTAAGGCTATTGACTCGCTGGATTCTAAGAAATTGGCTTATGGTAACAAATCTAGAAAGAGTTCTGGTGGTAAAAGGAGTCAGAAGTGGAAGTCCCCTAAAGGGGGTCGTCGACGCTGATTTGTGGGTTTGGCTTTTTGTATATTTTTAATGATTTTTGGTTGTTGGAATATTAGGGGTCTCAATGAACCTTTAAAACATGCTGAAGTTAGGAGGTTTCTTAGTGATGAGAAGCTCTCTTTGTGTGGTTTAGTTGAAACCAAGGTTAAGGAGGTTAATTTTATGAATGTCTCTCGTGTGATAAATCTTCATGGAAGTTTTTTTACCACCCTGATATTAGCCCATTTGGTCGTATCTGGGTCTGTTGGAACCCTAGTGACGTTGTTGTTAGCATTATTCAGTCCTCAACTCAAGTTATTCATTGTCGTGTGACTCATATTTCTGGGATGTGGAATTGTGTAGTTTCACAGTGGTTTATGGGGAGTGTGACTACGAGAAGCGGTGGGAACTTTGGGCTGACCTGATTACTAGTGGTAGTACTTTTGATGATTCCCTGTGGCTTGTTTTGGGTGATTTCAATGCCATCCGGTCTCCGATTGAGCATTGTGGTGGTTCTGTGGCTTGGCCAGCTTGGAAAGATGATTTGGGTTTGTTTGGGGTCAGGCTGGGTTGGATGATCTTCAGTTCTCTGGTTGTAAGTTTACTTGGTTTAATAAGCAGATTCAGTCTCCTATTTGGCGCAAGTTAGACCGTGTTCTTGTTAACTCTTATTGGGAGTGTCTTTTCCCGTGGATCATCCTGATTTTCTTTCTGTTGTGGCTGGGGCTTGGGATATTGATGTTCATGGTACTCCAATGTTCCGGTTATGTTGTAAGCTAAAGAATGTTAAGGCAGCTTTGAAGAAATTTAATGTTGAGCATTTCTCTAAAATTTCTTGTCGTGTTTTGGATATCAGGAAGGAGTTGGATAGAGTTCAATGTGCTTTACAGGACTTCCCCAGTGACCCTGCTCTGTTAGCTGAGGAAGCTCGTCTTTCTGTGAGTTATGGTGATTTGAGTCGGGCTGAAGAAGGCTTTAATAGACAGAAATCTCGTGTTCAGTGGCTTAACCTTGGGGATCAGAATTCTAAGTTCTTCTTTACCGCTATGAAGAGTTTTCATGGCCGTAGTAAGGTTACTTCTATTACTAAAGAGGATGGTACCCGAGTGGAGGAAGATGCTTTGGTTAGAGATGAGATTGTTTCTTTTTTTGAGTCCCTTTTTGGTCCTCAGCTTCGTCAACAGGATATTGATAGGGTGACCCTCCATTCTGCTATTACTAGACATGTGACTGAGGAGCAGAGTGTGGCTCTCTCTCGTGAGGTTGAGGATGAGGAGATTAAGGCTGTTTTGTTCGGGCTGAAAGACAATAAAGCTCCAGGTCCGGATGGGTTTAATTCAGTTTCTTTAAGAAGTGTTGGAATATTGTGGGGGATGATGTCTTATGTGCTATCCATTCTTCTTTTCTTCTGGTCGTCTTTTGAGGCAGGTAAATGCTACATCCATTGCTCTGATTCCTAAGATTCCTAACCCTTCACAGGTTAAGGATTATAGGCCCATTTCCTGCTGTAACACCATTTACAAGTGCATTGCTAAGCTGATTGCGAATAGAATAAAGGTCATTCTCCCTTCAGTGATCAGTCATAATCAATCTGCTTTTGTCGAGGGAAGGCGTATTAGCGACAATATTCTCTTATGTCAGGAATTGGTTCGGAATTATCACCGAAATGGCGGTTCCCCGAGGTGTGCTCTTAAGATTGACTTGATGAAAGCTTATGACACTGTTCGTTGGGATTTTTTGATCGAGGTTCTGAGGACCGTTGGTATTCCTGAGAGGATGGTGGGTTGGATTCAGGAGTGTATGACTACTACGAGATTCTCTGTTTCTATTAATGGTGAGCTGCATGGTTTTTTCACTGGTGGTCGTGGGTTGCGTCAAGGTGATCCTATGTCTCCTTATCTTTTTGTTTTGGCTATGGAAGTTTTATCAGGCCTTCTTCGTAATATGGCTACTGATCCGGGTTTCCAGTTCCACTGGCGGTGTTCAAAGGACCGTCTTACTCATCTCTGTTTTGCAGATGACCTTATGATTTTTTGTAAAGCAGATGCATCCTCTGTTTCTTTGATCAAGGATTGTATTGGGCAGTTCAGTGGTTTATATCGGTTTTAATTCCGAATCCAGCTAAGAGTCATCTCTTCTCTTCTGGCATCTCTCTTTCTATGCAAGACCATCTGCGTGATGTGTTGAGATTCCAGGTGGGGACTCTTCCTGTGAGGTATTTGGGGGTTCCTTTGATCTCTACTAAACTTAGGGCCTCTGACTGTGCTTCTCTTGTGGATCGTATTGTTATGCGTGCTAAAAGTTGGAGTTGTAAGTTTCTCTCTTATGCAGGTCGGCTCCAGCTTATAAAGTCTGTTTTGTTCTCCATTCAAGTTTATTGGTCTTCTTTATTTATTCTTCCTAAGTCAGTGATTAGGAAGGTGGAGACTATTCTTCGTTCTTTCCTTTGGAAGGGTAGTGCGCTTATCACTACTGGGGCTAGAGTAGCTTGGAGCAAAATTTGTTTACCTCTTAAGGAGGGGGGTCTGGGTATAAAGAGTCTGGAAGCTTGGAATAGAGCAGCTATTGTCAAGCATATTTGGTTTCTCTGTTCTGGTCAGGTTTCTTCTTGGTCTACTTGGGTTTACTCTTATTTACTGAGGGGGAGAAGTTTTTGGGAGATCCCTCGTCCTTCTGATTGCTCTTGGAGTTGGCGTAAGATTTTGGAGCTTCGTTCTTGGTCCCGTCGGCGGATGAGAGTGAGTATTGGGAATGGTGAGTCGACATTATTGTGGTTTGATAATTGGCATCCTGTAGGCCCGATTGAGTACTCATTGGGCGAGAGAGTGATTTATGATTCTGGCTTGGATAGGATGGCGACAGTTGCTTCCATTATCTCTGATTCTTCTTGGCATTGGCCCCCTTCTAGATCTGCTGCTCTAGTTGATTTGGCTCAGACTCACCTTCCGTCTCCTTCTAGTTTGAGGGAGGATATGCTGGTTTGGGAAGATGATAGACATGGGAAATTTTCTGTGGATTGTGCCTGGAATGCTTTGAGATCGAGGAGACCCGAGATGCCTTGGTCCCGAGTTGTCTGGTTCCGGAAATCTATTCCCCGCATTCTTTTCTTCTTTGGATGTCTATTCAGGGAGGCCTTTGTACTCAGGACAGTCTAATGAAATTTGGTATATCCTTTTGCTCGCGGTGTATCCTTTGTGGTTGTTCGAGTGAGGACATCGATCATCTTTTATTTCAGTGCCCCTTTTCTTGGAGGGTTTGGTCGTCTGTGTTAGCCATGTGTGGTTTAGACTGGAGTGTCGAGATTGGCGCCAATCTGTTGAGTGGCTTTGTCAGTTCTCTGGTGCATCTTTATATCATCTTCTGGTTCGTCTGTCCTTTGCAGCGTCAGTTTACCATATATGGAGGGAGAGGAATGCTCGCACTCATGATATGCCTATTAGGCCAGTTTCTGTTCTTCTATATGATATTGTTTTTGATGTTCGGAATCGTGTTAGTTCTTTACGTAAGGTGACTCCATCTTATGACAATAAATGGCTTCACCTTTCGTGGCACTTGCCCGATGACATCTTTAGTTGATCTCTTGTAGCCGTTTGGCTTTCTTCTAGGAGGGCTTGTCCTCTCTAGATCCTGGGGGATGCCCCTTTGCTCTTGTATAGTTTTCTTTTGGTTATAATACTTACCTTATCCAAAAAAAAGTGTCTTTTCCCGGGCTCTTCTGCCCGCTTTCTTCCTCCCCGTATTTCTGATCACTCTCCTATGGTTGTTAAGCTTGCAGAGCTCCCTAAGAGGATTATCCCCTTTAAGTTCTTTCAGTTTTGGGTGGATCATCCTGATTTTCTCTCTGTTGTGGATAGGGCATGGGATATTGATATTCATGGTACTCCGATGTTCCGTTTATGTTGTAAGCTGAAGAATGTTAAGTTGGCTTTGAAAAAATTTAATGTTGAGCATTTCTCTAAGATTTCGTGGCGAGTCTTGGAGATTAGGAATGATCTGGACAGAGTGCAGTGTGCTTTACAGGACCACTCTAGTGACCCTGCTCTGCTAGCTGAAGAAGCTCGTCTTTCGTTAAGTTATGGTGTTTTGAGTCGTGCTGAAGAAGGCTTCAATAGACAGAAATCTCGAGTCCAGTGGCTTAACCTTGGGGATCAGAATACTAAATTCTTTTTTACGGCTATGAAGAGTTTTCACGGTCGTAGTAAGATTACTTCTATTAATAAGGAGGATGGGACCCATGTGGAGGAAGATGTCTTGGTTAGAGATGAGATTGTTTCTTTTTTTGAGACCCTTTTTGGTCCTCAGCATGGTCAGCAGGATTTTGATAGGGCGGTCCTTCGTTCTGCTATTACTAGACATGTGACTGCTGAGCAGAGTGTGGCTCTTTCTCAGGAAGTTTCGGATGAGGAGATTAAGGCTGTCTTGTTCGGGTTGAAGGACAATAAAGCTCCAGGTCCAGATGGGTTTAATTCGGGCTTCTTTAAGCAGTGTTGGAATATTGTGGGGAATGATGTCCTATGTGCTATTCACTCATTCTTTTCTTCTGGGCGTCTTTTGAGGCAGGTTAATGCTACATCCATTGCTCTTATTCCTAAGATTCCTAATCCTTCCCAGGTTAAGGATTTTAGGCCTATTTCTTGTTGTAATACTATTTACAAGTGCATTGCTAAGCTGATTGCGAATAGAATCAAGATTATCCTCCCTTCAGTAATCAGTCATAATCAATCTGCTTTTGTCACGGGAAGGCGCATTAGCGACAATATTCTTTTGTGTCAGGAATTGGTTTGGATTATCACCGGAATGGCAGTTCTCCGAGATGTGCTCTTAAGATTGACTTGATGAAAGCTTATGACACTGTTCGTTGGGATTTCCTGGTTGAGGTTCTGCGGACAGTTGGTATTCCAGAGAGGATGGTAGGTTGGATTCAGGAGTGTATGACTACTACTAGATTCTCTGTCTATATTAATGGTGAGCTGCATGGTTTTTTCTCTGGGGGTCGGGGATTACGACAAGGTGATCCCATGTCTCCTTATCTATTTGTTTTGGCTATGGAAGTGTTGTCAGGTCTTCTTCGTAATATGGCTACTAATCCGGGTTTCCAGTTCCACTGGCGGTGTTCTAAGGACCGTCTTACTCATCTATGCTTTGTGGATGACCTTATGATTTTCTGTAAAGCTGAAGCATCCTTTGTCTCCTTGATCAAGGAATGCCTTGGGCAGTTCAGTGGTTTATCAGGTCTAACCCCGAACCCAGCTAAAAGTCAATTCTTCTCTGGTATCTCTCATACCCTTTTAGGCCACTTGTGTCACATTTTGGGTTTCCAAGTTGGGAATCTTCCAGTGAGGTATCTGGGAGTCCCGTTGATCTCTACTAAATTCAGGGCCTCTGATTGTGCTTCTCTTGTGGATCGTATTATTCTGCGTGCCAAGAGTTGGAGTAGTAAGTTTCTCTCTTATGCAGGTCGGCTTCAGCTTATTAAGTCAGTTTTGTTCTCCATTCAAGTTTATTGGTCTTCTTTATTTATTCTTCCTAAGTCCGTTGTGAGGAAGGTGGAGACGATTCTACGCTCTTTCCTTTGGAAGGGTAGTGCGCTCACCTCTTCTGGGGCGAGAGTGGCTTGGAGCAAAGTTTGTTTACCTTTAGGAGGGGGCTGGGGATAAAGAGTTTGGATTCTTGGAATAGAGCGGCTATTGTTAAACATATTTGGTTTCTTTGTTCTGGCCAGGTTTCCTCATGGTCGAGTTGGGTTCACTCTTATTTGTTGCGGGGGAGAAGTTTTTGGGAGGTCCCTTGTCCTTCAGATTGCTCTTGGAGTTGGCGTAAGATCTTGGAGCTTCGTTCTTGGTCCCGTCGGCGGATGAGAGTGAGGATTGGGAATGGTGAGAAGACGTTATTGTGGTTTGATTATTGGCATCCTGTTGGCCCGATTGTGGACACGTTGGGCGAGAGAGTGATTTATGATTCAGGCTTGGATAGAATGGCTACAGTTGCATCCAATATCTCCGATTCTGCTTGGCAATGACCCCCATCTAGATCTTCTGCTCTTATTAATTTGGCTCAGTCTCATCTTCCGTCTCCTTCTAGTTTGAGGGAGGATGTGCTGGTTTGGGAGGAGGATACAAACGGAAGATTCTCTGTGGATAGTGCCTGGAATGCTATGAGGTCAAGGAGACCCCAGATGCATTGGTCTCGATTTGTTTGGTTCCGGAAGGCAATTCCCCGTCATTCCTTTCTTCTTTGGATGTCTATTCAGGGTGGCCTTTGTACTCAGGACAGTCTGATGAGATTTGGCATCTCTGCTTGCTCGCGGTGTATTCTCTGTGGTTGTTCGAGTGAGGACATTGATCATATTTTCTTCCAGTGCCTCTATTCTTCAAGGGTCTGGTCGTCTGTGCTGGCCATGTGTGGGTTAGATTGGAGTCGCCGAGATTGGTGTCAGACTGTTGAGTGGGTATGTCAGTTCTCCGGAGGCTCTTTATGTCATCTTCTGGTTCGTCTGTCTTTTGCAGCGTCAGTCTACCATATTTGGAGGGAGAGGAATGCTCGCACTCATGATATGCCTCTTCGGCCTGTTTCTGCTCTTCTTTATGATATTGTTTTTGATGTTCGGAATCGTGTTAGCTCCTTACGAAAGGTGAATCCATCTTATGACAATAAATGGCTTCACCTTTCGTGGCACCTACCCGATGACATCTTTTGTTGATTCTTTTGTAGCCTTTTGGATTTGTAGCCTTTTGGCTTTTTTCTAGGAGGGTCTGTCCTCTCTAGTGCCTGGGGTATGCCCCTTTACTCTTTGTATAGTTTTCTTTGGTTATAATACTTACCTTATCCAAAAAAAAAAGCTTAAAGCTTTGGCTATGGCCGAATTATTGTAAGGGAGGGATTCCCCTTTTCAAGTTTGAATCGACTTATCTAAGTTTGGCACACTTAGTGGCGTCTCCATTGCTAGCAAAACACTACAAGGATTCATCTTAAAGGTTCTCAAGGGCAAGTTCTTTGTGGGTCTTCTTTGTGGCCTTGGAAGGGTTTTTGTTCCTACAAAATCAAATTCGCGGTTCTTGGGGTTCTGTCTGTTGCTTGGGGTTTGCTTGGATTTCGAATCCAAGTGGGTTTCTTGTCATTTGGTATCTAGAGCTCAGGGTTCCAAGGTCTGATTTTTCTATCTTTCCTTTTGTTTGATTCTGTTTTTATTTTGTTCTTTGTTATTTTCGTTTCAGTTCTTGTTGGATCTTGTTTCTGTTTTTGTTTTGTTTATATTCTGGATCTGGTTTTATTGTGAAGCATATTCTGGATCTGGTTTTGTTGTTCTGCATATCAGTTCATCTTTTATCTTTTATCAGTTCGTCATAGTTGCATATCAGTTCATCTTTATCATTTTCCAGTTCTGGGTTTCTGTTATGTTCTTCCTATCAGTTCGTCATAGTCATTCTGTTCTTCAGCATATGTTTAAGAAATAAGCATGTTATTTGGCGGCTGTGTGATTTGTTTCTAAAACCCTAGTGAAATTTGAAATCTGACTTTGAATTCAGACCCTGAAACTTAACCTCTGAAATCAGACTCTAAAAACTTAGCCTTTGAAATCAGACCCTGAAACTTAGTCTCTGAAATCAGACCCTGAAGATTAGCCTCTGAAAATCAGACTCTGAAAAGTAACCTCTGAAATCAGACCCTCACTAGTAGCCTCTGAAGTCAGACACTGAATAGTAGCCTCTGAAATCAGACCCTGAAAATTAACCTCTGAAATCAGACACTGACCAGTAGCCTCTGAAATCAGACCCTGAAGATCAGCCTCTGAAATCAGACCCTGAAGATCAGCCTCTGAAATCAGAACCTAAATCAGCCTCTGAAATCAGAACCTAAATCAGCCTCTGAAATCAGAACCACAGTATCAGCATCTGATGTTATCAAAAAAAAAAATGAAAAAAATGGACTTGAGTGATAGTGATCACTTGAGCAAAAGAAAAAAAAAAGAGTAAAAAGTGAAATTTTTTTGGTTGAATCTAGTTTGTTCCATATTATCATTTAGGTGCCCGTGGAGGGTATTCCATCAAATTTTTTATAGAGGTGCCAAATTTTCTCCCGAAATTGCATACGACCGTGAATTTGCATGCTTATTTTTTTTTTTCCATTGTGCTAATTGTTTACTCCTTATTTCTAATTACTCTAGCTTAAATATTATTGATTGAGTCTCCGTCATCACTATTCCTATTCGCGTTTTGTTTTCCGCCTGCCCTATATATATATATATATTGTTGGGTCTGTTGTGTTCATGCTAGCTTGAAGACTACATTTGGTTTGTATTCTTGGATTGAGTGTGATTCACATTTGAATTGAAGACGAACTCAAGAGTGGTAAAAGGCAGTGATTGTGAGCACAGTATCGGGTAAAAGCCAATAGAGTGCAAACACGAGTGGAGTGATATCATTCGAGTGTAAACACATGAGATTGTGAGGATTTAGATATTTGCTTTACTTTCTTGTTATTTCTAATCTGTTTGTTTAGTGTTGAGATGGCAGGTCTAACTACTGATGAAAAGCTTGAGGCTTTGGATAGGAAATTTACAGATATGATGGAGAACATGAATACTGCTTTGGAGAGATTGTCCAAGAGTGTAGAGAGTATTCAAACTGGTAGCGGTCCCAGAGTACCACCACCTCAGAATGTACCACCACCTCACAATGTGCCACCTCACCGTGTACCACCACAGTATGTACCACCAGATGAAAAGGAAGCTGAAAATGAGTTTGATGATTCTGATGGTTTTGATGATGTGGAGGAGAGATTTCAGCCTGGGCATGATATGAGGCCTAATAGGAGGTTTGATAGGAGGAATGATATGAGGGATAGACGGTTTGATGATAGAGGTGCATTTGATGCCAGAAGAGGGGATTATGATCGGAGAGGATATGGTAGGCGAGGAGATGTAGATGGTGATCTAGGTAGCATCAAGATCAAGATACCAACATTCCAAGGCAAGAATGATCCTGAAGCTTATTTAGAATGGGAAGAGAAAATAGAATTGATTTTCAACTGTCATCACTACTCAGACGAGAAGAAGATCAGTCTGGCAGCAATTGAGTTTACCGATTATGCTATGATTTGGTGGGATCAGCTTGTCTCTACTCGGAGGAGAAACTATGAGAGACCGGTTCAGACATGGGCAGAACTTAGGGGTCTCATGAGAAAGAGATTTATACCCAGCCATTACTATAGGGAGTTGTATCAGAAACATTGTATCAGGGGACCAAAAGTGTTGAGGACTATTACACAGAGATGGAAGTTTCCATGATCAGGGCAAATGTAGTTGAGGATGCAGAGGCTACTATGGCACGGTTTCTAGGGGGCTTGAATAGAGAGATTACAAACATGGTGGAGTTGCATCATTATGTTGATTTGGAGGATATGCTTCACATGGCTATCAAGATAGAAAGGCAACTCAAGAAAAAGTCAACATCCAGATTTGGTACTCAGGCTACTTCTGCATGGAAAGGGAAATGGGTTCCGAATGAGAAGCGAGATGGAGGCTTTGACAAGCCTATGGGCGAATTCCGTGGAGGCTTTAATAAGCCTAGGGCCGAACCTAGTGCCAAGGGTAAAGAGGCTGCAGAACCGATCAAGACTAGACCAAAACCTGAGGGAGCAACTACTAGAACTAAGGATGTAAAGTGTTTCAAATGTTTGGGCATGGGACACTATACTTCACAATGTCCCAATAGGCGTACCTTAGTGATTGATAAAAAGAGTGGAGAGGTGTACTCTACCGATAGTGAGGTTGAGGAGGAGGTGCCAGAGTTGGAGGATGCTAGTGACCATGAGGGAGCTGCATACCCGCTGGATAACTTATCCTTAGTTGTCAAGCGTGCTTTGAGTGCACATGTTGTAGAGGATGAGAGTGTGCAGCAGAGGGAGAATATATTCCATACTAGGTGCCGTGTGAATGGCAAGGGGTTTAGTATGATCATAGATGGGGGCAGTTGTACTAATGTTGCTAGCACAGCTTTGATTGAGAGATTGGGGTTGAGCTGCTTGAGACACCCGAAGCCTTACAAGTTGCAGTGGTTAAATGATTGTGGGGAGATAAGTGTGACAAAGTAGATACTGTTGAGCTTTACCATTGGGCCATACACGGATGATGTCCTATGTGATGTGATATCGATGCATGCCGGACATATTCTTTTGGGCAGATCGTGCCAGTTTGATAAGAAGGTTATCCATGATGGGTTCAAGAACAAGTACTCTTTTCAGCATAAGGGAAAACCCATTACATTATACCCACTTACACCTGCACAAGTCCATGAAGATCAGGTTAAGTTGCAACTTGAACGTGACAAAGAGAGAGCGAAGGGAAACACCAATTTGGGCAAAACTAGTAAGAGTGTTGTATCTGGTGAGAAAAATAAGGCCAAGGCCGTGGGAGTATCCCAGGGGGGTGTGAGTGAACGTGAGGGGGAAACAAAAGGGAGAGTTAAAAAGAGTTTCTATATGGGTGAAGGTGAAGCGAGGAAAGCGTTCAAGGCTAGCAAGATCATGCTATTGTTAGTCTATAAGGAGCCTCATATTTATTTTACTAACGCTGACCCTTTACTTCCTATGTCTATTTCATCTCTTTTGCAGGATTACAGTGACGTACTTACAGAGGACATACCTAGTGGGCTTCCACCCATTAGAGGTATTGAGCACCAGATAGACTTCATACCTGGAGCAGTCATTCCTAACAGACCGGCTTATAGGAGCAATCCCGAGGAGACAAAGGAGCTACAAAGGCAAGTACGGGAATTGATGGATAAGGGGTATGTAAGGGAAAGCATGAGCCCTTGTGCAGTACCAGTGCTTCTAGTTCCTAAGAAAGATGGGACGTGGTGTATGTGCGTTGATTGTCGAGCTATCAACAATATTACGGTAAAGTATCGTCACCCCATTCCTAGACTAGATGACATGTTGGATGAATTGCATGGTTCCAAAATTTTTAGTAAGATTGACTTAAAAAGTGGATACCATCAAATTCGCATGAGAGAGGGAGATGAGTGGAAGACTGCATTTAAGACTAAGTATGGCTTGTATGAATGGTTAGTTATGCCATTTGGTCTCTCAAACGCACCTAGCACATTTATGAGATTGATGAATCATGTTATGCGTGCATTTTTAGGTAAGTTTGTTGTGGTTTATTTTGATGACATCTTAGTTTATAGTAAAACAGTAGATGAGCATGTAATGCATTTGGAGCATGTACTTGATGTTTTACGAAAAGAACAATTGTATGCTAACTCTGACAAATGCACATTTTGCATGGATAGAATTGTTTTTCTTGGCTTTGTTGTGAGTGCAGATGACATCGAAGTAGATGTGGAGAAGGTAAAGGCAATTCAGGAATGGCCTACACCAACTACAGTGACAGAAGTCCGGAGCTTTCATGGGTTAGCGAGTTTCTATAGGAGATTTGTCAAGGACTTCAGTATCATTGCCGCACCATTGACTAAGGTAGTAAAGAAGACAGTTGGTTTTCAATGGGGCGAGGCACAATAGCGAGCATTCCAGGACCTTAAAGCGAAGTTATGCAGTGCACCCATTTTAGCACTACCCAACTTCGAGAAGACATTTGAGATTGAGTGCGACGCATCAGGGTTAGGTATTGGAGCAGTTCTCATGCAAGAAAAGCGGCCAATAGCCTATTTTAGTGAGAAGCTGAATGGAGCAGCTTTGAGGTACCCCACGTATGACAAAGAGTTATATGCGCTTGTGAGAGCACTTGAGACATGGCAGCACTACTTGTGGCCTAAAGAGTTCGTGATCCACACCGACCATGAATCATTAAAACACTTGAAGGGTCAAGGTAAGCTGAATAAGCGACACGCAAAAATGGATGGAATTCGTTGAGTCATTTCCATATGTTATACGCTACAAGCAAGGTAAAGAAAACATAGTGGCCGATGCATTATCTCGCAGGTATGTTTTACTTACTTCAATGCATGCACGGATGTTGGGATTTGATTTGATTAAGGAATTATATGAGTGTGATTCTGATTTTGGTGAGATTTTTGCTACTTGTGCAAAGTCATCTTTTGGAAAGTTTTACATTCATGACAGATTCTTATTTAAAGCGAACAGGCTGTGTGTTCCTGCTTGTAGTATGCGTGAGTTGCTTGTGAAGGAAGCGCATGGGGGAGGTTTGATGGGGCATTTTGGGATTACTAAGACTTTAGCTATTTTACATGAGCACTTTTATTGGCCTAAAATGAAACGTGATGTTGAGCGTATTTGTGATAAGTGTCTAACATGTAAGCATGCTAAATCTAAATTAATGCCACATGGTTTGTATACTCCTTTGCCTGTACCTAGTGAACCCTAGGTTGATATATCGATGGATTTTGTGTTAGGTTTGCCTAGGACAAAGAGGGGAAGGGATTCAATCTTTGTTGTAGTTGATAGGTTTAGTAAAATGGCTCATTTCATTGCATGTCATAAAACCGATGATGCTACAAACATTGCAGATTTATTTTTCAGAGACATAGTGCAACTCCATGGTATACCTATGAGTATTGTATCTGATAGAGATGTTAAGTTCCTTAGCCATTTTTGGAAGGTGTTGTGGGCTAAACTAGGCACCAAACTATTGTATTCTACCACATGTCATCCACAGACTGATGGACAAACAGAGGTAGTTAATAGGACTTTATCACAATTATTGCGCACTATAGTTGGCAAGAATTTGAAGAGTTGGGAAGATTGTTTGCCATTTATTGAGTTTGCATATAATCGTAGCATTCATTCTTCTACATCATTTTCACATTTTGAAATTGTTTATGGTTTTCAGCCACTAACTCCATTGGATTTGTTACCTTTGCCTGTTGATGAGCATGCGGGGCTAGATGGAAAACGGAAAGCCGATTTGGTGAAGCACATACATGAGAAAGCAAGAGAGCAAATACAATGAAAGAATGAGCAAGATGCTTCTCATGCTAATAAGGGAAGAAAGCGTGTGGTATTTCAGCCTGGAGATTGGGTTTAGGTACACATGCGCAATGAGAGATTTCTTGAACCACGTAAATCTAAGCTACAACCGAGAGGGGATGGTCCATTTCAAGTTTTGGAACGGATTAATGAAAATGCATACGAGCTGGATTTACAAGGTAAATATAATGTGTCTGCTACATTTAATGTTTCTGACTTAACTCATTTTGATGCAGGTACAGATTCGAGGTCGAATCCTTTTCAAGAGGGAGGGGATGACATGATACAGGCCGACAACAAACCAAAGGACGCATTACAAGTACCAGAAGGGCCAATTACGAGGCAGAGGACCAAAAGACTTAGAGAAGCAATGGCGGGATTAGTTCAGAGTTTTATGGCCGACTGCAACAAACAAATAGAGATGCATGTGGGATTCGATGGAAAGGGCCCAAAACCATTTCACTTGGCCCAAATCAGTTTAGAATAAAGCTTCCTAGGCATTTGAAGACTTAAAAACTTGATATTTGTGTAATTTCGTTTTTAGGGGCATTGTTGTCTTTATGCCTTTAGGGTTTCTTTTTGTAACACTATTTAAGCTTACTTTCTTCTTCATTTGAGGGTAATCAACGAAATTGTAAACTCAAAAGCTTAAAGCTTTGGCTATGGCCGAATTATTGTAGGGGAGGGATTCCCCTTTTCAAGTTTGAATCGACTTATCTAAGTTTGGCACACTTAGTGGCGTCTCCGTTGCTAGCAAAACACTACAAGGATTCATCTTAAAGGTTCTCAAGGGCAAGTTCTTTGTGGGTCTTCTTTGTGGCATTGGAAGGGTTTTTGTTCCTACAAAATCAAATTCGTGGTTCTTGGGGTTCTTTCCGTTGCTTGGGGTTTGCTTGGATTTCGAATCCAAGTGGGTTTCTTGTTATTATGAGAAATGGAAAAAGACTTGGAAGGTAATTAAATATGAAGTGAATGAAGAGAGTACTCAACAACCAAAAGCTATTGAAGTTGTGTGTAATGAAGTGAGAAGCACTTGTGATGTTGAGTGCATAGCGAATGAAAACACTTGTGAGGCCTTGAATGTTTAATCTTGTATTCATCTTTGTTCTTTGTTGATTTAATTTCGGCATCAAGGTTTTACTTCCACCTTGATTCGGCCATTGTTGGATCTTTGTTGTTTCTTGCAGATTTGTAATCCTTGTTGCATGAATAACAATCTGTCATTTAGTAGTTTGTGCTAATTTTGAGTATTTCTTTGAGTTAAGCTTTGTCTACTTAGGTCAAAATTGGGGCTTTTGTGTTCTTTGCTTGAATCAAGTGTTTAGTTTTTAATTGTAAGTTACTAGGACGTGTTTAACATTGTTATTAAGTTATTAGTGTAAAAAAAAAATGCATCAGGTCAGATTCGGCCAAGGAAGAACCATCACCACCCTTGCTTTGTTCTTGCCATATGCATGTCACTTAGCTTGTTTTCAATAGGTATTGTTCATATCTACTTTGAGAAAATCAGATTGCACTTCATTACTCCTAGCATTTGCGTGAACTAGCTTGTTTGCAATCTTTGTGAAGTTGTTGCAATCTTGTGAAGTGTGAGGAAAACAAGTGTTTTTGAGTGTTGTGGTGAGGCATTTGAGTGAATGAGTGTTGAAACAAAATGAAATGCTTATGGATTGATGAGGCCGTGACTTACTCTTGAAGTTTACTTATGCTTGTGTGTTAACTTTGTGAGACAAGTCTGGTTGCTTTGTTACACATATTGCCGTGAGTAAGATGCTTGATGTGCTTATGTTGAAGCATGAATTAACAAGTGTGCTTGCTGATTTGCGTGAGCCATCATTAGCTTGACATTGAAAATGGAAGCACTCATGAGCTTGACATGGAAATTTGAGTAGCCATCATTGCATTTGAGAGGTGCTTGAAGAGGCAAGCTGCTGCATCACCAAGTTAGTTGGAAAAAGTATTTAGTTGGTTTGTAACTTATCATTGCCGAATTGACATGCTTACTTGACCTACTTGTAAGCTACTTACGTAAGCAGCTGAGTCACCTACTTGTTTTGAAAAAAAAAAGAAAGAAAGAGAATTGGTCGCTGATGAACGGAAAATATATCAATATTTACCGCCCCTTTAACTTAATATTTTGTTTAGTTTCTCGGGTTTGATGAATGTTTTGATGTGTTTTAGTTTATTTTGCAGATAAAATAATATCGGGTCTCAATGAAATCATTTAGGACGAAATATGGGTCAAATAAGGGCAATTATTGGACTTGATATTTTAATTTTGGAGATTGGAAACTTGAAAGGGCGTTTTTGACAAAGTGCAACTTTGGAAATTCCAATTTTGCACATCTGTCGTATTTTGGTATAACTTCTTACTCCGATATCAGATTGAGCTGATTCAAGTGCCATATTAAAGAAGACTCAAAGATCTACAACTTTTAAAGACAAAATATTTTCTAATTCTGAATATTTCATGACCGCAATTGATGAACCATCCAGAAGTGTGTTGTGTGTAATTATTAAAGTCATTTTCAATCATTTTCAAAGCAAAAAAATAAATTAAAAAAAAAATAATAAAATTATCAAATCAACACCAAACATGATAAGCAATTAGTGGAGCAATTATTAAATGGATTTGGTGGAGTAATTAGTGAAGAAATTAATAATGGATTTGGTGGAGAATTTGATGGATGATTTGATGGAGGCAAAATTTTGCCTATAAATACCAAGCCATTTCATTTGTAAAATTCATACTTTCTTCTTTGAAATTCTTAAAGAATAAATAAGAAGATTGTATCTTGTTTGTTTATTTACAGCTTTCAGTAATTAATTTCCGCTTTCGCACTTTCTTTTCTTTATTTTTCAGTTTTTACTTTCCACAATTTACTTTTACGCATAATCCTTTCCTTTCTTTACTTTTGCAATTTTTATTTTTCAAGCAATGAGGAGGTAATTCCCCTTTGCTGGGGTGAAAGGTAAAGCTTTTATTATGCTATTTAGATTAATCTCCCTTAATTATAATATATGAACTATTTAAAACTTGACTTAATGAGGATACCACTATATTGGCCGGTTGGTAATTAATTATAAATTGGTTTTAACCTGACTAAGTATGGATACCGCCTGGTTGGTCGGTTGGTAATTAATTATTAATTTGACTTAATCAGGATACCGCCTTTATGGCTGGTTAGTAATTATCATGTAAAGTTATATATTATATTAAGAGAGATATCTAAAATAGTAGTAATAAAAGTTGATCCTCTAACTAGACCCGGCCGGCGTTCGGTTCCGGTTCGGAACCGAACCGAACCGGCCGGTTTCCGGTTCTACAAGTGTGGAACCGAACCTAAAACCGAACCGGAACCTAACCGTTCGGTTCCGGTTCGGTTCGGGTTCTTTTTTTTTTTTTATTAATTAAATAAAAAAAATTTATTAATTAAAAAAAATGAGATTAAATTTATAAATAAAAAAAAAATTATTACATTGAAGAGCTTGAGCTTAAATTTTTTAAAATTTAAGTTGCCTACGTATCCTCCAAGGGTGAGAGGAATCAAAGCTCACGTAGTTCCATTACAAGTTTAAGACATATCCCCTTTGTAAAATATAATTTTACAATTATCAATCATCATTATCAGTTGATCCTTCGGCTCCGGTTCCGCAGCTTCCGCTTGCACTTGTTGCAGAAGCATTATCGAACAAATCTTCAAAATCATCGGGGGCATCTTCTTGTTATCTCAGATCAGCTCGAGTCCAATCATCCACACAAGCTGTTGCTTCTAGAGTGCTTGGATGTAATGAAGATCGCCTAGCTTCCAATATATTACCTCCCAAGATGAAGGCTTGCTCAACCGCAACGGTGGAAATAGGTGCTGCCAATATCTCTTTAGCAATAATAGATAAAACATGATATATATTTTGATGCCGGTTCCACCATTCAAGGATTTTAAAATTTTTACTGCATAAACTTTCATTAGAAAACTCAAAATTTGTAGATAAATAATTATCTAATTCAGGGTTATTAGTTGTTGTCGTATCCCTAGATTTTTTATTTCGTTGCAATAACCAACGATCCCCTGCGCTAAGTCTTGGTTGAATTACCGGTTCGCTACTACTAGATTGACCTATTGTTCCTAAGTTATATCTTACAATATAATCATTAAATAAAATAATTAAATCACTTCTTAAATTCGTCATTATGCTCGTAATATCAATGTCATCTAATATTCCTAAATAACCATAGTAAGCTTGTAAACCACCATTCAAACCTTCTAATTTAAATCTAGGATCAAAAACAGCAGCAATAAGATAAAGTAAAGGAATTTCTCTAAAACAATTCAATCATTTTACCTTCATAACAGTAATGGCTTCGAGCAAAACAATATCATTAGGGTCGTCACTGTTAACATGTTCATCGAGAGTGCCAACAATATTCAAACTCTCAAGAAGATAAATGTGCAGTGGGATAATAAACACCGCTAAAAACTAAAGTAGCATCATTAAAAACTCTTAAAATATCTAAAATTCTTTCACAAATATCCCATTGACTAGGATAAAGTGTGATATTTTGAACATGTTGAGAAAAAAAACTACATAATGCATCTTTGTATTGAAGTGCTTGACATAAAAGAAAATAAGTAGAATTCCAACGTGTTGGAATATCTCTAGAAAATTTAATCGGTTTAATACCATTTATTTTACAAAACTTGGTCCATTCCCTCCTAACTTGAGAATATGACCAAATACAGTTAAGTGTCGTTTTAATAGGATCAAGGAAAGGAGATAATAATTTTAGACCGTCTTGCACACATAAGTTTAGGACATGACATGTACAACGAATATGAAAAAATCGACCCCCTAAATTTGGTTGACATATTTCTTTTAAATCATTGATGGATGCAGTATTTGCAGATACATTATCAAATCCAATTGTTAAAATTTTTTCTCCTAAACCATATTCATCAAAAATTACCTTCATCATTCTATAAATATTATGTGCAGTATGTTGGTCATCAAAAACTCTAAATGCAATAAGTCGTTTTTGCATGGTAAATGATGCATCAATCCAATGACAAGTCACACCCATGTATGAGTGTGTTTGCCAATGGTCACTCCAAATATCAGAACATATAGAAATACGACATTTCATCTCTTTAAATATTTCA
Organism: Zanthoxylum bungeanum; assembly: GCA_019454045.1. Lineage (NCBI taxonomy): Eukaryota > Viridiplantae > Streptophyta > Magnoliopsida > Sapindales > Rutaceae > Zanthoxylum > Zanthoxylum bungeanum. Next base: position 122,885 of record SKCR01029056.1, on the reverse strand, counting down.
TTTAAAATAATTTTACCATCTTTATATAATTTGAAAATATGACGTTTTGTTGTGTTTCGAGTCATTCTACATGCAGCAGGGTTTAAAGCATTATGCACGTAATTAGTAAAATGAAGTTTTTCACCAAAGCTTAAAGAAAGATGTGCCATACATGTTAATTTCGCAAATTCTTCTCTATTTTTTGCATCAGAATATTTAAATAAATCTACACTACTCGTACCTCTACTAGATGATGCGTACCTGGCCATTTGAGTCCGCGTCGTATCAATGCCAAATTCAACCGGATGATGTTTCTCCATGTGCTTGATCATATTGCCGTATCCACCAGAAAATTTATAGATAACCCCACAATAGTTGCAAATTGCTTGTTGTGAACTATCGTCTAGGCGTTCCAAATTAAAATGAATTTTGAAAATATCGGAGGACCGAGCCTTAACTTCTCTTCTCCGTGATTGTGCACTGACACTAGGGCCGCTCTCTTGGGTCGGCATATTTGACATTATGTTCTCGGATGAGCTTGCCATTTGAATAATTGCGATGCGAATGATAACAAATTAACAACTAAAATAAGAGATTGTATTGAAGTAAGATTGAGAATAAGAGATTTATAGAAAATGAGAGAGTTGAGAATTTGGTGTGATGAAATTATGAAAAATGAATCCTATTTATAGAATTTTAGAATTTTTTTTGATACCAAAAATGCCCCTAAATATAACCGTTTTATTACCGTTATTAGGGGTACATTAGTAATTTTTATTTTATATAATAAAAAAAAATTTCTAATTTTTTTTTTTTAGGCCCCCAACGGCTACTTAGGGTTCCTGTTGGAACCCTACGGTTCCAACAGGAACCGACGGTTCCAACCGGAACCGTTCGGTTCCGGTTGGAACCGTCCGAACCGATGGAACCGTACGGTTCCACCGGTTCGGACTGGTTCGAGTTGGGGTGGAACCCCAACCGAACCGGTCCCATTCCGGTTCGGTTCCGGAACCGTGGCCGGGTCTACCTCTAACCCCCAATTTTTCTTTTATTGTACTTTTACTTTATTTAATTTCAGTAATTTACTTTTCAGCAATTTACTTTCAGTAATTTACTTTTATTTTTTTTTACTTTTTACTTTTACTTTTTACTTTTTTTACTTTTCAGCAATTTACTTTTCAGTATTTAATTTTCAGTATTTTACTTTATGTCTTTTATTTTATTTAAATTTTTACTACCCGTAAATATGTGTCGTAACTAAGCCAGTTATCTGGGGTTGTGATGAAATCCAATATCACCGGTTTATAAGGGGTTAGATTATAGCTTGGGTAATATAAATGTTTATTTATTGAGTCTTAATCTTAATGCTTTTTATTAACTGGCCATTAATAAAATTGATTAAGTAAACTTAAAATGAACTTGGAAAAGGGATTTTAGGTTAAAGACCTTAGACTCAATAGCCCACGATCTTCCTTGAGGATAGATAACCCTTTAATAGATTTCCTTACAGGGTAGGAATATACCTGTCGGGCGGGGGTAGCCATAATTGGAACTTAAACTTGATGAATCCAGGTAATTTGGTTGACATAGACATATGGTTCAATTGGGTTACACTGGGTATTTGTAATCTACCATCGGAAGAGGCTTTTACATAATTTAGTGTTCCAGGTTAATAAATTAATATATTACCCAACTGTAAGATAACCACTTCATCTTTAATAGATATTGGAAGGATTCACAACCCTGAATAGTTTTATAAATTTGAATTTTCTTCAATCTACTTTCAATAAATTTTATTTACTTGTTTTAAGTTTTAAAGTCACCACCCAATCAAACAATCAATCTATTAGATACTTGTAAACATTTGACCTCATAAAAAATTAATAGCAAAGGTTTTAAGTTCTCGTGGGATCGATACTTTTTATACTACTTGAACGATATGTGCGCTTGCGTTATACGCGTGCGATTACGCATCGGTCAAGTTCTTGGCACCGTTGCCGGGGACTTATTTATCTTTTACTATTAGTTTAGGGGTTAGATACGTTATTTGTATCTAATTTCTTTTTACTTATTGTTGTTGTTTTCTTGTGTTTCAGGTTCTCAGAAACTACATGAGACGAACCAGAAGCTTTGAACTCCGACCGCTTGACCCAAAAATTGAAAGAACCATCAGACAGTTGAGAAGGGAAAGGCAAGAAGGCCAAGAAGCTTTGGTCAACATGGAACCTGAACCTTTGGAAGTTGCACCACCGATACCCATTCGAGACAGAACCATTCCGGTGGTCGACGACTTCATTTCATGTATTGTACTTCCTCCTTTACCAGAAAATGCATGTGACATCAAAACATGCATCCAGATGATTCAGCAGTCAGTACAGTTTGGGGGAAATGCAACTGAAGATCCTAATTCCCACATCAGCAACTTCCTGGAAGTTTGAGGTACTTTCAATTACAACCGAGCAACTGAAGAAGCAATGAGACTGCGAGTTTTTCCATATTCCCTGAAAGACAGAGCTAAAGCTTGGCTACATTCGTTACCAGCAGGTTCCATCACAACTTGGAACACTCTAGCCACAAAATTCCTTGCAAAGTACTTTCCACTAGCCATAACTGCAAAGTTGAGGAATGACATCACATCCTTCGTGCAGCAAGATTCAGAATCCCTTTGCGAAGCTTGGGAAAGATTCAAATATTTACTCCGGAAATGTCCTCATCATGAGATTGCAAAGTGGCTACAAGTCCAAACCTTCTACAATGGACTTTCTGGAATAATGAGAACCACAATTGATGCTGCTGCTGGAGGAGCTTTGATGGAAAAATGAGAAGATCAAGCCTGTGACTTAATTGAAGAAATGGCCAACAACAACTCCTTGTGGCCAACAGAAAGGAGCATGATTCAAAGAATTGCAGGAATTTATGAAGTTGGAGCCAACACATCACTGAATTCCAAGCTGGATGTGATTTGCAAAATTTTGGAAACTCTTAACATGAAAGTTAATGGTGGATCCACAAGTTCACCATTTGGAGGAGCACCTGAGTCAGAATCTTTCAACCAACATAAAGAAACAGTGAATTATGTCAAAAATTTCAACAGACAGAGGAACAATCCATATTCCAACACCTACAACCCAGGGTGGAGAAATCATCCCAATCTCGCATGGAGCAACAATTCAGGGCAAATGAACAACCCACCACCCGGATTCTAACAACAGAACAAAGGCCAGGAGCAGACAAATGAATCAGGAATAACGGATATGTTGATCCACTTGAAAAAGATAGAAGCAAAACACGACTCTCAAGCAGCAAGATATGATGCTATGTTTCAATCCCAAGCAGCATTAATTCAAAGTCCATCAGCTTCTATTAAAGCACTGGAGAATCAAATTGGACAACTGGCCAATGCTCAGAGTTACAGACCGCCAGGTAACCTTCCTAGCAACACTGAACCAAATCCGAGGAACATGGGGAAGGAGCAGTGTCATGCCATCATGTTAAAAAGCGGTACTGAAATAAACAAAGATGTTGGAATCAAGGCAACAAAAATTGAAGATATTCCAAAAGAAACAAAGCAACAGATGGAGGAAAAAGAAGCAAAGGAAAAAGAACAGATCACTTCACCTCCACCTTTTCCTCAGCGTCTTCAGAAGAATAAACTGGACAAGTAATTTGCTCGATTCTTTGAGGTGTTCAAAAAGCTGCATATCAACATTCCATTTGCAGAAGCGTTGGAACAAATGCCCAGCTATGCCAAATTTATGAAATACATTCTTTCACGAAAGCGGAGATTGGGAGATTATGACACAGTAGCATTATCAGAAGAATGCAGCGCCATCATTCAGAGAAAACTTCCTCAAAAGTTGAAAGATCTTGGCAGTTTCACTGTTCCTTACACCATAGGAGAACATGACTTCGGTAAGGCTCTGTGTGATTTAGGTGCTAGTGTTAACTTGATGCCTTTTTCTATTTTCAGGAAATTACAGATTGGAGAAACAATGCCAACTTCAGTCTCACTACAACTTGCTGATAGAACGCTCGTATTTCCGAGAGGTGTAGTTGAAGATTTTTTGTGTGGATAAAGTAAGTATTATAACCAAAAGAAAACTATACAAAGAGCAAAGGGGGCATACCCCAGGCAACTAGAGAGGACAAGCCCTTCTAGAAGAAAAGCCGAAAGGCTACAAGCAAAAGATCAACAGAAGATGTCAACGGGCAAGTGCCAGGAAATGTGAAGCCATTTATTGTCATAAGATGGTTTCACCTTACGTAAAAAGCTAGCACGATTCCGAACATCAAAAACAATATCATAAAGAAGAGCAGAAACAGGCCGAAAAGGCATATCATGAGTGCGAGCATTACTCTCCCTCCAAATATGGTAGACTGACACTGCAAAAGACAGACGAACCAGAAGGTGACGTAAAGAGGCATCAGTGAACTGACATAACCACTCAACAATCTGACGCCAATCCCGGCGTCTCCAATCTAACCCACACATAGCCAACACAGACGACCAGACCCTCGAAGAGAGGAGGCACTGGAAGAAAAGATGATCAATGTCCTCACTTGAACAACCACAGAGAATACAACGCGAGCAAGCAGAGATACCAAACCTCATCAAACTATCTTTGGGTACAAATGACTCCCTGAATAGACATCCAAAGTAAAAAGGAATGGCGGGGAATAGCCTTCCGGAACCAAACAACTCGAGACCAATGCAGCAAGGTTCCCATAGTCCGCATGGCATTCCAGGCACTATCCACAGAAAATCTCCCACTCCTATCATCCTCCCAAACCAGCACATCCTCCCTCAAACTAGAAGGAGACGGAAGATGGGACTGAGCCAAATCAACAAGGGCAGCAGACCTAGAAGGGGGCCAACGCCAAGCAGAATCAGAGATAATGGAAGCAACTGTGGCCATCCTATCCAAGCCAGAGTCATAAATCACTCTCTCACCCAACGTGTCCACAATCGGGCCCAGAGGATGCCAATAATCAAACCACAATAAAGTCTTCTCACCATTCCCAATCCTAACTCTCATCCGCCGCCGGGACCAAGAACGAAGCTCCAAGATCTTACGCCAACTCCAAGAGCAATCTGTAGGACAAGGGACCTCCCAAAAACTTCTCCCCCTCAACAAATAAGAGTGAACCCAATTCGACCAAGATGAAACCTGGCCAGAACAAAGAAACCAAATGTGCTTCCAAGAATCCAAACTCGTAATCCCCAGCCCCCCCTCCTTTAGAGGTAAACAAACTCTACTCCAAGCCACTCTCGCCCCAGAATAGGTGAGCGCACTACCCTTCCAAAGGAAAGAACGCAGAATCGTCTCCACCTTCCTAATAACAGACTTAGGAAGAATAAACAAGGAAGACCAATAAACTTGAATGGAGAACAAAACAGACTTAATAAGCTGAAGCCGACCCGCATAAGAGAGAAACTTACTACTCCAACTCTTAGCACGCATAACAATACGATCCACAAGAGAAGCACAATCTGAGGCACGGAGTTTAGTAGAGATCAAAGGGACTCCTAAATACCGCACTGGAAGAATCCCTACTTGGAACCCCAAAACATGACGCAGTTGGCCCTGAAGGGTAGAAGAGATACCAGAAGAGAAGAAATGACTTTTAGCTGGATTCGGGATTAAACCTGATAAACCACTGAATTGCCCGAGATAATCCTTGATCAAGGAAACCGAGGATGCATCTGCTTTACAAAAAAATCATAAGGTCATCCGCAAAGCAGAGATGAGTAAGACAGTCCTTAGAATACCGTCAGTGGAACTTGAAACCCGGATTAAGAGCCATATTACGAAGAAGACCTGACAGAACTTCCATAGCCAAAACAAAGAGATAAGGAGACATAGGATCACCTTGTCGCAACCCACGACCCCCAGAGAAAAAACCATGCAACTCTCCATTAATAGACAAACAAAACCTAGTAGTAGTCATACACTCCTGAATCCAACCCACCATCCTCTCTGGAATACCAACAGTCCGCAAAACCTCAACCAAGAAATCCCCACGAACAGAGTCATAAGCTTTCATCAAGTCAATCTTAAGAGCACATCTCGGGGAACTGCCAGTCCGGTGATAATTCCGAACCAATTCCTGACATAGAAGAATATTGTCGCTGATACGTCTTCCCGCAACAAAAGCAGATTGATTATGACTAATCACAGATGGAAGGATAACCTTGATCCTATTCGCAATAAGCTTAGCAATACACTTGTAAATAGTATTGCAACAAGAAATAAGCCTATAATCCTTAACCCGGGAAGGGTTAGGAATCTTAGGAATCAGAGCAATAGAAGTAGCATTAACCTGCCTCAAGAGACGCCCAGAGGAAAAGAAATAGTGAATAGCACAAAGAACATCATTCCCAATAATATTCCAAGACTTCTTAAAGAAACCCGAATTAAACCCATATGGGCTTGGAGCTTTATTGTTCTTCAACGCGAAAAGGACAGCCTTAATCTCCTCATCTGAAACCTCCCGGGAAAGAGTCTCACTCTGCTCAACAGGCACATGTCTAGTGATAAGAACCCAAGCCCTAACTCTGCCCCAAAAGCTAGCTCAGAGGGAGAGGGTTGGCCCTGGCCTTATAAACCAGCCCAGGAGGCACCCTGCAACCGATGTGGGACGCATCATCCCCACCCCCTTGAGACCCGACTGCCTCAGTCGGCGTTTTGCCGAACCCCAAGAGACACCGGCCATTCACACGGAGTGGTGGCTCTGATACCAACTGATAAGAACCCAAGCCCTAACTCTGCCCCAAAAGCTAGCTCATCAATAGGTAATGGTAACAAATCCAATGGAGTTAGTGGCTGAAAACCATAAACAATCTCAAAAGGTGAAAATGATGTAGAAGAATGAATGCTACGATTATATGCAAACTCAATAAATGGCAAACAATCTTCCCAACTCTTCAAATTCTTACCAACTATAGTGCGCAATAATTGAGATAAAGTCCTATTAACTACCTCCGTTTGTCCATCAGTCTGTGGGTGACATGTGGTAGAATACAATAGTTTGGTGCCTAGTTTAGCCCACAACACCTTCCAAAAATGGCTAAGGAACTTAACATCTCTATCAGATACAATACTCCTAGGTATACCATGGAGTCGCACTATGTCTCTGAAAAATAAATCTGCAATGTTTGTAGCATCATCGGTTTTATGACATGCAACGAAATGAGCCATTTTACTAAATCTATCAACTACAACAAAGATTGAATCTCTACCCCTCTTTGTCCTTGGCAACCCTAACACAAAATCCATCGATATATCAACCCAAGGTTCGCTAGGTACAGGCAAAGGAGTATACAAACCATGTGGCATTAATTTAGATTTAGCATGCTTACATGTTAGACACTGATCACAAATACGCTCAACATCACGTTTCATTTTAGGCCAATAAAAGTGCTCATGTAAAATAGCTAAAGTCTTAGTAATCCCAAAATGCCCCATCAAACCTCCCCCATGCGCTTCTTTCACAAGCAACTCACGCATACTACAAGTAGGAACACACAACCTGTTCGCTTTAAATAAGAAACCGTCATGAATGTAAAACTTTCCAAAAGATGACTTTGCACAAGCAACAATAATCTCACCAAAATCAGAATCACACTCATATAGTTCCTTAATCAAATCAAATCCCAACATCCGTGCATGCATTGAAGTAATTAAAACATACCTGCGAGATAATGCATCGGCCACGATGTTTTCTTTACCTTGCTTGTAGCGTATAATATATGGAAATGACTCAACGAATTCCATCCATTTTGCGTGTCGCTTATTCAGCTTACCTTGACCCTTCAAGTGTTTTAATGATTCATGGTCGGTGTGGATCACAAACTCTTTAGGCCACAAGTAGTGCTGCCACGTCTGAAGTGCTCTCACAAGCGCATATAACTCTTTATCGTACGTGGGGTACCTCAAAGCTGCTCCATTCAGCTTCTCACTAAAATAGGCTATTGGCCGCTTTTCTTGCATAAGAACTGCTCCAATACCTAACCCTGATGCGTCGCACTCAATTTCAAATGTCTTCTCGAAGTTGGGTAGTGCCAAAATGGGCGCACTGCATAACTTCGCTTTAAGATCCTGGAATGCTCGCTCTTGCGCCTCGCCCCATTGAAAACTAACTGTCTTCTTTACTACCTCGGTCAATGGCGCGGCAATGCTACTGAAGTCCTTGACAAATCTCCTATAGAAGCTCGCTAAGCCATGAAAGCTTCGGACTTCTGTCACTGTAGTTGGTGTAGGCCATTCCTGAATTGCCTTCACCTTCTCCACATCTACCTCGATGCCATCTGCACTCACAACAAATCCAAGAAAAACAAGTCTATCCATGCAAAATGTGCATTTGTCAGAGTTAGCATACAGTTGTTCTTTTCGTAAAACATCAAGTACATGTCTCAAATGTAATTCATGCTCCTCAATCGATGTACTGTAAACTAAGATGTCATCAAAGTATACCACAACAAACTTACCTATAAATGCACGCATAACATGATTCATTAATCTCATAAATGTGCTAGGTGCGTTTGTAAGACCAAATGGCATAACTAACCATTCATATAATCCATATTTGGTCTTAAATGCGGTTTTCCACTCATCTCCCTCTCTCATGCGAATTTGATGGTATCCACTTTTCAAATCAATCTTACTAAATATCTTGGAACCATGCAATTCATCTAACATGTCATCTAGCCTAGGAATAGGATGGCGATACTTTACCGTTATATTATTGATGGCTCGACAATCAACACACATCCGCCATGTCCCATCTTTCTTAGGAACTAGAAGCACTGGTACTGCACAAGGACTCATGCTTTCCCTTACATACCCCTTTTCCATCAAATCCCGCACTTGCCGTTGAAGTTCCTTTGTCTCCTCAGGATTGCTTCTATAAGATGGCCTGTTGGGAATGACTGCTCCAGGTACGAAGTCTATCTGGTGCTCAATGCCTCTAATGGGTGGAAGCCCACAAGGAATGTCCTCAGTCAGTACATCGTTGTAGTCCTGCAAAAGAGATGAAATAGACATAGGAAGCAAAGAGTCAGTGTTAGAAAAATAAACATGGGGCTCCTTGTAAACTAACAATAGCATCAGGCTGCTAGTCTTGAAAGCTCTCCTCGCTTCACCCTCACCCATGTAGAAACTTCTTTTCACTCTCCCTTTGGTATCCCCCTTACTTTCACTCTCACTTCCCTTGGGTAAACTCTCGGCCTTGGCCTTATTTTTCACACTCTCACTAGTTTCCCCCAAGTTAGTGTTTGCACTCGCCCTCTCTTTATCCCTCTCAAGTTGCAACTTAACCTGATCTTCATGGACTTGCTTTGGTGTAAGTGGGTATAGTGTAATGGGTTTCCCTTTATGTTGAAATGAATACTTATTCTTGAACCCATCATGAATCACCTTCTTATCAAACTGCCACGGCCTCCCCAAAAGTATATGACCCGCATGCATCGGAATCACATCACATAGAACATCATCTGTGTAAGGCCCAATGGTAAAGCTCAATAATACCTGCTTCGTTACCTTCACTTCACCACAATCATTTAACCACTGCAACTTGTAAGGCTTGGGGTGCTTCAAGCAACTCAACCCCAATCTCTCAATCAAAGTCGTGCTAGCCACATTGGTACAACTGCCTCCATCTATAATCATACTACAACCCTTACCATTCACACGGCATCTGGTGTGGAATATGTTCTCCCTCTGCTGATCACTCTCATCCTCAACAACTTGTGCTGTCAAAGCACGCTTAACAACTAGGGATAAGTTATCTAAAGGGTATGCAGCTCCCTCATGGTCACTAGCATCTTCTAACTCCGGCATCTCATCCTCAACCTCATCATCTGTAGAGTACACATCTCCGCTCTTGTCAATCACTAAGGAGCGCCTATTGGGACATTGTGAAGCATAGTGTCCCATGCCCAAACACTTGAAACACTTGACATCCTTAGTTCTCGTAGCTGTACCCTCAGGTTTAGGTCTAGGTTTACTCGATTCTGCAACCTCTTTACCCTTGCCACTAGGTTCGGCTCTAGGCTTGTTAAAGCCTCCACTGAAATCACCTCTAGGCTTGTTAAAGCCTCCATCTCGCTTCTCATTCGGAACCCATTTCCCCTTCCAAGTAGAAGTAGTCTGAGTACCAAATCTGGATGTGGCCTTCTTCTTGAGTTGCCTCTCTACCTTGATAGCCATGTGAAGCATGTCCTCCAAATCAACATAATGATGTAACTCCACCATGTTGGCAATCTCCCTATTTAAGCCTCCAAGAAACCGTGCCATAGTAGCCTCTGCATCCTCAACTACATTCGCCCTGATCATGGCAACTTCCATCTCTGTGTAGTAATCCTCAACACTCTTGGTACCTTGATACAGATGTTGTAGCTTCTGATACAACTCACGGTAGTAATGGCTCGGAATGAACCTCTTCCTCATAAGACCTCTGAGTTCTTCCCAAGTCTGAACTGGTCTCTCATAGTTTCTTCTCCGAGTAGTAACAAGCTGATCCCACCATATCATGGCATAATCAGTAAACTCAATAGCTGCCAGACTGATTTTCTTCTCATCTGAGTAGTGATGGCAATTGAATATCAGCTCAATCTTCTTCTCCCATTCCAAATAAGCCTCGGGATCATTCTTCCCCTGAAAGGTTGGTATCTTGATTTTAATGCTACCTAGATCTCCATCTAAGTCCCCCCGTCTACCAAAACCCCTTCGATCATAATCCCCTCGCCTATCATCAAATGCACCTCTATCATCAAATCGTCTATCCCTCCTATTATGTCTCCCATCAAACCTCCTATCACACCCTCTACCAAACCCCCTACCATGCCTCCTATCTTGTCTAGGCTGAAACCTCTCCTCAACATCATCAAGATCATCAAAATCATCAAAGTCATTCTCGGCTTCTTCTTCATCTGATGGTATATGTTGCGGTGGTACTCGACGTGGTGGCACATTATGAGGTGGTGGTACATTATGAGGTGGTAGTACATTATGAGGTGGTGGTACATTCTGAGGTGGTGGTGCTCTGGGAACACTGCCCGACTGAATACTCTCTACACTCTTGGACAACCTTTCCAATGCAGCATTCATATTCTCCATCATATCTGTAAACTTTCTATCCATAGCTGCAAGCTTCTCATCGACGGTTAAACTAACACCTGCCATTTCAAAGCTCAACAAACAAATTAGTAATAACAAGAAAGTAATACGATATGTAAAATCCTCTCAAGCTCACAATCTCACGTGTTTACACTCAATTATATCACTCCACTCGTGTTTGTACTCTATTGGCTTTTTACCCGATACTGTGCTCACACTCACTGCCTTTTACCACTATTGAGTTCTTCCTCAATTCAATTACAAATCAACTCAATTCCCAGAATGGTCAACTAAGATGTAGTCCACAAGCTAGCAGAAACACAATGTATATATAGAGCAGGTGGAATAAAGAAAATAAGATAAGTAATCACAGAGACTCAATTGAAAGAAACCTATAGCTAGAGTGTTCAGAATAAGAAAGAATGATGAGTTAGCTAAATGCAATAAATAAGCAAGCAAGCAATCAACGTGTCACTGAAGTAATCTTGTGGTCACTCACTATAGTGTTTGAGCTCACCTTTTTTTTCTTCTCACACACACTCACAAGTGTTTACACTCCAATGAAACACAATGAAGCACAAAGGATTTCAATTCGGCTATAACACAAATATAGTCTTTCAAGCTCAAACCAATACAAACCAAATCAAATATCAATGTAACTCATGTAAAGCAATCCAATCAACTTGCAAATGGTCTAATCAAGCTAAGCACAATGCGACCAATTCTCTTTCTTCTTTTTTTTTTCACTTTTTTTTTTTTTCAAAACAAGTAGGTGACTCAGCTGCTTACGTAAGTAGCTTACAAGTAGGTCAAGTAAGCATGTCAATTCGGCAATGGTAAGTTACAAACCAACTAAACACTTTTCCAACTAGCTTGGTGATGCAGCAACTTGCCTCTTCAAGCACCTCTCAAATGCAATGATGGCTACTCAAGTTTCCATGTCAAGCTCATGAGTGCTTCCATTTTCAATGTCATGCTAATGATTTCAACACAAATCCAATGTCAAGCTAATGATAGCTCACGCAAATCAGCAAGCACACTTGTTAATTCATGCTTCAACATAAGCACATCAAGCATCTTACTCACCGCAATATGTGTAACAAAGCAACCAGACTTGTCTCACAAAGTTAACAACACACAAGCTTAAGTAAACTTCAGGAGTAAGTCACGGCCTCATCAATCCTTAAGCATTTCATTTTGTTTCAACACTCATTCACTCAAATGCCTCACCAAATCACTCAAACAAACTTGTTTTCCACACACTTCACAAGATTGCAACAACTTCACAAAGATTGCAAACAAGCTAGTTCAAGCAATGCTAGGAGTAATGAAGTGCAATCTGATTTTCTCAAAGTAGATATGAACAATACCTATTGAAAACAAGCTAAGTGACATGTATATGGCAAGAACAAAGCAAGGGTGGTGATGGTACTTCCTTGGCCGAATCTGACCTGATGCATTTTTTTTTTTTTTTGATTTTGAAACTAATAACTTAATAACAATGTTAAACACGTCCTAGTAACTTACAATTAACAACTAAACACTTGATTCAAGCAAAGAACACAAAAGCCCCAATTTTGACCTAAGTAGCCAAAGCTTAACTCAAAGAAATACTCAAAATTAGCACAAACTACTAAAGGACAGATTGTTATTCATGCAACAAGGATTACAAATCTGCAAGAAACAACAAAGAACACCAATGGCCGAAACTTGAGGACAAATTCCTTAATGGCCGAAATCAACAACAACAATAAAAACAAAGATGAATACAAGATTAAACAACACAAAGGATAGGAAATCAGACCTCAGAACCCTAAGCTCATGATACCAAATGACAAGAACCCAAGCCCTAACTCTGCCCCAAAAGCTAGCTCAGAGGGAGAGGGTTGGCCCTGGCCTTATAAACCAGCCCAGGAGGCACCCTGCAACCGATGTGGGACGCATCATCTAGTAATGGCAGATTGAAGGGCCACCATATCAAAATCCTGCTGATCTTGCCGGGGACCTAAAAGGGTCTCAAAAAAAGAAACAATCTCATCTCTAACCAAAACATCTTCCTCCACACAGGTCCTATCCTCCTTAGTGATAGAAGTAATCTTGCTACGACCGTGAAAACTCTTCATAGCAGTAAAGAGGAATTTAGTATTCTGATCCCCAAGGTTAAGCCACTGAACACGAGATTTCTGTCTATTGAAGCCTTCCTCAGCCCGACTCATGTCTCCATACCGTAACGAAAGGCTAGCTTCTTCAGCTAGCAGAGCAGAGTCACTAGGGTAGTCCTATAAAGCACACTGCACTCTATCCAACTCCTTCCTAATCTCCAAAACTCGACACGGAATCTTAGAGAAATGCTCAACATTAAACTTCTTCAAGGCCAACTTAACACTCTTCAGCTTACAACATAAACGGAACATCGGAGTACCATGAACATCAATATCCCACGCCCTAGCCACAATAGAGAGAAAATCAGGATGATCAACCCAAAAATCAAAGAATTTAAAGGGGATTTTCCTCGTAGGGAGCTCTGCAAGCTTAACTACCATAGGAGAATGATCAGAAATCCTGGAGGGAAGAAAGCGGGCAGAAGAACCCGGGAAGAGACACTCCCAAGAAGAATTAACAAGAACGAGGTCCAACTTACGCCAAATAGGAGACTGAATCTGCTTATTAAACCAAGTAAACTGACAACCAGAGAACTGAAGATCATCCAACCTAGCCTGACCCAAACAGCAGCCCAAATCGTCTTTCCAAGCCGGCCAAGCCACAGACCCACCACAATGCTCAATCGGAGAGCGGATGGCATTGAAGTCTCCCAAAACAAGCCACGGAGAATCATCAAAAACACTACCACTAGAAATCAAGTCAGCCCAAAGTTCCCGATGCTTCTCGTAGTCACACTCACCATAAACCACCGAAACTACACAATTCCACATCCCAGAAATATGAGACACACTGAATAACTTGAGCTGAAGAGTGAATAATGCTAACATCAATGTCACTAGGGTTCCAACAAACCCAGATACGACCAAACGGGCTAACATCAGAGTGGCAAAAAAACTTCCATGAAGGATTAATCGCACGAGAGACATTCACAAAATTAACCTCCTTAACCTTGGTTTCAACTAAACCACACAAAAAGAGCTTCTCATCACAAAGAAACCTCCTAACTTCAGCATGTTTTAATGGGTCATTGAGACCCCAAATGTTCCAACAACCAAAAATCATTAAAACATAGAAGAATAGAGCCAAACCAAACAAATCAGCGTCGACGACCCCCCTAGGGGACTGCCGTTTCTGACTCCTCTTACCACCAGAACCCTTTCTAGATTTGTTACCATAAGCCAATTTCTTGAAATCCAGAGAGTCAATGGCCTTATTAGCCAAATTGTTAACCATGGGAGTAGGCGAATCAAAAGCTACAGAAGGTGAGCACTCAGCTAAATCAGACTTAGGAAGATCCTCAACAAGATGTGAAGAAGCAAGGGAACACTCACCTTCCATATTTCCATCTGCCTCCACAGAAACTGTCTCAGAAGAAACCACAGGCAAATGAGGAGTAACCAGATCCGATTCCAACCCATTAGAAGAGCACTCACCCAAAACAAGAGTCCTGTCAGTGGAAACATCCTGATTCATATCACCGCTCGAGCTACCAGAAGTGGTCACAGATGCTCCCTTGCCTTTCTTCTTCTTAGTGACCGGGATCCAGACACCCTCCTGATCCTTAGTAGTGTCAACCATAGCAACTTTATCCATAGACGAAATAGATGGCTTGGGAATCCAGGACTGAGAAGGTTTACTAACCTCCTTACTAGGAGCCTTTTTAGGGCAAGAATTCACTGAATGGCCAAAAACTTCACAAGTGGAACATTTCACAGGAACCCATTCAAACTCAACCCTAATAGGTACCCTAGTACCATTAGGATTTTGGAAAACAATCTCCTCGACAAGGGGGTTCTGAGCATCAATCTCAACACAAACACGAGCGAAACTGAGCCGTTTCCTGGAAAGGGTAATATGGTCAGCATTGAGAGGTCTCCTAACTGCACTAGCCACACAACTAATCCCTTTTGCCGTCCATAAAGTAATAGGCAGATCAAAGAGTCTGATCCAGACCGGAACCTTGAACAGGTCCTCCTTAGTCAAAGATAATTCAGGATGCCAAAGTTTGAGAACCAACGGTCTATTAGCCATATGCCAAGGGGCTCCGTCCAACACCACACTAGCCTCTTGAAGGCTATTAAATCTAAACAAAAAGAAACCATTATCGGAGGTTAGAACCTCTAGCAAACCTAGTCTCCCCCATAACTTGTGTGCAATAGAGTTGACAGTTTGAAAATGGAGTCTTTTACCCACAAAGTAACCAACTAATGTACTCCGCCAATACACACTACCTTCTTCAATAACTTCAGCAGGGGGCACACAATAACCTTACCATCAATAACATTTGGTTGAACATAATGTAGAGCGGTTGAAGAACTTGACGAATCAAAAGGATCAACTCATTTAGGTCCATTCAACGCAAAAGCATAACTCTTAGGACAACCATAATTACCCCCCTCTGCTACTGCAGGAGCCTCAGAAGCAACAGACACAACAACCTGACTCACACCCAAAGCATCACCAATCACACTTGCTCCTGTCAACTGGGCAGCATTCTGCCCCAAAACAACACCATTAACAGTCCCAGTATCCATCAAAACTGCCACAGCCGAGGACTTCGACTCCTCACCAACAAGTATCCCAACATCCCCAACCGGTTTCCTATCAATACTAAGTCCAGAACCACAGCCAACCGCAACACCATAACCAACCGAACCCCCGTCAACACTAGGTCCAGAAACACAAACAGAACCCCTATTAACGCCAGGGCCAGAACCCAAACAAACATCATCCAACAAACCCACATCACCAGCGACCAAACTACCAACTGAACTACCTACAACGCCATGTCCAGAAACACAAGCAACGCTGACTGACTCAGATTGTACGCCATGTCCAGACTGACTAGAACCCAAACGGCCAGCAGGTTCACCTACAACTACATGTCCCGGATCACAAACAACGACACAATCAACACCAGGACCAGAACCCAAACACACATCATTCAACAAACCCACATCACCATCGACCAAACAGTCAACAGAACTACCAACAATGCCATGTCCAGAAACACAAGCAACGCTGACTGACTCAGAAGGAACGCCATGTCCAGACTGACTAGAACCCGAACGGCCAATAGGACCACCTTCAGAAACATAAGGCTTAACACTGGTCACTGACGCCGGTGCCGAAGAGAAGACCGAAGGTGAGCTCGCAAGACCCGTCGAAGGCTTCAAACAACCAATGCCAAGATCCACAGGAGGTGAGGCGTTAGTGGCCAAAGAGACAACCCTAACAGCCTTGCGGCCAGCACCAGGGAGGCGCGGCCCCACGACAGGAAAACCAGACGGAGGCATAGGGAAAGACGAGAATAAGAGGAAGAAAGAGAGCAGTAAGGGCAAAAGCAAATAAGGGAAAGAAGAAAACGATATGTAAAGCAAAGGGTTAATCGGTTTAGTAGATGACCATAACCGATCTGTAAAAACAATGGGTTTTTTAAAAATCACGGCGATCAAAGACGGGAATCGCCGAGAGGGAAGGGAAAGTTGAGAGCATTTTTAGGTCAGCATTATGTGCTAGTCAAGGTTGACAAATTCATTTTCCCAGCAGATTTCATTGTCCTTGATATGGAGGAAGACGCAAACGTGCCAATCATCATCGGGAGACCATTCTTGGCTACAGGTCGAATAATTATTGATGTACAAAAAGGAGAACTAACCATGAGGGTACAAGACCAAGAAGTAACATTCAATGTTTTCAAGGCCATGAATTTCCCAGATGATGAAAAGAAGGAGGAATGTTTCAGACTTGATGTGATACATAGTACCATTCAGAACTCTGATGAAAGACAGAGTTCTACTGACAAACTTAAAGCATGTCAATTACCTGTGGAGCCTGTAGATAAAGCGCACTGCGTACTAAGAAGCCTATTCTTGCACTACAAGCAACAGAAGAGAAAAATTTCCACCAGCTCAACGAATTGGAGGAATTTCACATACAGCCTTTTGAGGATGCCAAATTGTACAAGGAAAAGGCAAGGAAAATACATGATGAGAAGTTAGTGCGCATACAACTGGAACCAGGGCAGAAGGTACTGTTAAACAAATCAAGGGTGAAATTCTTCCCATGGAAGCCAAAATCACGGTGGTCAGGTCCATTTGTGATCACCAAGGTTTTACCAGACATAGTCGTTGAGATTCATGATCCTGACTCCAACAAAACTGACTCCAACAAAACTTTCAAGGTTAAAAACAAGCGTGTCAAGCACTACTGGGGAGAATCATTTGAGCGACAAAAAAAAAGTGTCACACTTTCAGATCCAGCTTAACGTTCGAGAAGTCTCATCTAGCTGACGACTTGAAACTTAGCGCTCGCAGGGAGGCAACCCATGTAATTTGTGTATATATTGTGATTTGGTGTGATTTAATTTTGTGTGTTTAGTTTTTGCAGATTAAAACATTTCAGGATGGAATAAGTTCTCGCAAATCTTCACAAGCAGCAATTTCCTTCTCTCCCTCAAAAATCTCTGATGAAAGTCTACAAAGCTCGCTTGGAACGAATGAGATTACTAACGATCCATGGTGTTCCTAATGATATTCGTTGGGTAATTGAAGCACAGGTCCGATTAGCAGGTGGCTTGGGTACATTGGAGGAAATTTTTACAGTATTATCTTGGGCGAACCTGAACATACACCAGAAACCAATTGGGTTGTTTAACATTGATGGATTTTATGATTTTCTTTGTGTGTTTCTTGATGATGTCCGGAGAAATGGGTTCGTGTCAAAACCTTTAAAAGAACTCATCTTTACTGCCAGAACTACTCCGGATATAATTGACCAACTCTTAGCCTATGAACCACAAGTTGACCCTATCATTTCAAAGATAAATTGGTCCGAGAACGATCGTGGTAAGAGGCGTCAGATTAATCTGGATCTTAACCTTTAATTTTTCGTAGATTTTCAGCTAACCAGGTACGACCTTCTTAACTCTCATTCAACTGTTTAAGATATTGGGGACAATGTCTCATTTAGGTTTGGGGGAGGGAATTAGTTGATCAGTACCTTGTTTTTAGTTGTATGTTGTTTTTATTTTTAGTCCAAAGTTTTTTGAAAAATACAAAAAAAAAATTGAAAAATTTTCAAAAAAATTATAAAAATATTTTGTGTTTATGTGTTTTTATTTTGACTAAAAATGTGAAATTGGTAAGAGATAGCTGAGTAAGGAGTTTTCACTCCTGAGACGTATTTCAAACCATTTTTGAAACAAGTTAATTTTTGTTTATTTCCTTTTGAATTATTTAATTTGTGAATTCTCCATAATACTGACTAAAATGGATCTTCATATGCTCAGTTAGCAGATATTATCAACATGCATAGTAACATACGGACATGAACTGTAATTGAAAAGTTTGTAATATTCAGTGCTCTAGTTTAATTGGAGGAAGCATCTCAAAAAGTTATGGAGTAAAAAAAAAACTGAGATCCGAGTTATTAAGTCTGTAAGGGTGTTTTAACACCTAGTGCCCTAAAACCAACTGGTTTGGGAGTCACTGGCCCAAAGCTCGCTACATGGATCAGAGATGTTGCCGAATAAATATATATATCTGAAGTCTGAGTAATTAAGTCTGTATGGGTGTCTTAACACCTGGTGCCCTAAAGCCAACTGGTTTGGGAGCCACCGGCCCAAAGCTCGTTACATAGATGAAAGATATTGTATATAAATAAAAAATCGAGAAAAATCAAAGAAAAAATCAAAAAAATGAGAAAAATTATTCCATTGCCATAAAAAAATGTGTGAAATCTGATAGAACTTTAGGACAAAAATATTACTCTCTTATCAACTACACTTGTGACTGTTGTGGGCAAAAATGAGATTGATTAATACTTTGTTGGCTGTGTATATGGAGAATGGTAAATATAATCGGAGAATTTACTTATTCGGTAATTTAGAAAGAAACAAAACAACTAGTAACTTGGAGTATAAGTTTCACTTGATTAGTCACTAATTTTCTTTATTCTTTCTTTTGTATTTTTGCTTTTGTGTGCATTAGTTTTACTACATTTTTACTTTTGTAAAATGTTTGTGGGTATCATTGCTGTAAACCCTCACGAGACTACAACTCGTCCACTAGGGACACCTATGGGTTTAAAGGCTTGTTGCATACGCTAAATGCAACCGAGATCCCTACGAAAGTGGCTTAGTTTAATTTTTTGTTGTTGTTTTGCTCGAGGACTAGCAAAATGTTAGGTTTGGGGGTGTGATGAGCGGAAAATATATCAATATTTACCACCCCTTTAACTTAATATTTGGTTTAGTTTCTCGGGTTTGATGAACGTTTTGATGTGTTTTAGTTTATTTTACAGATAAAATAATATCGGGTCTCAATGAAATCATTTAGGATATGGGTCAAATAAGGGCAATTATTGGACTTGATATTTTAATTTTGGAGATTGGAAACTTGAAAGGGCGTTTTTTGACAAAGTGCAGTTTTGGAAATTCCAGTTTTGCACATCTGTCGTATTTTGGGCATAACTTTTTACTCCGATATCGGATTGAGCTGATTCAAGTGCCAGATTAAAGAAGACTCAAAGATCTACAACCTTTAAAGACAAAATATTTTCTAATTCTGAATATTTCATGACCGAAATTGATGAACCATCCAGAAGTGTGTTGTGTGTAATTATTAAAGTCATTTTCAATCATTTTCAAAGCAAAAAATAATTTAATAAATAAATAATAAAATTATCAAATCATCACCAAACATGATAACCAATTAGTGGAGTAATTAATAATGGATTTGGTAGAGTAATTAGTGAAGAAATTAATAATGGATTTGGTGGAGACTTTGATGGAGGCAAAATTTTGCCTATAAATACCAAGCCATTTCATTTGTAAAATTCATACTTTCTTCTTTGAAATTCCTAAAGAATAAATAAGAAGATTGTATCTTGTTTGTTTATTTACAGCTTTCAGTAATTAATTTCCGCTTTCGCACTTTCTTTTCTTTATTTTTCAGTTTTTACTTTCCGCAATTTACTTTTACGCACAATCATTTCCTTTCTTTACTTTTGCAGTTTTTATTTTTCAAGTAATGAGGAGGTAATTCCCCTTTGCTGGGGTGAAAGGTAAAGCTTTTATTATTGCTATTTAGATTAATCTCCCTTAATTATAATATATAAACTATTTAAAACTTGACTTAATGAGGATAGCGCTATATTGGCCGGTTGGTAATTAATTATAAATTGGTTTTAACCTGACTAAGTATGGATACCGCCTGGTTGGTCGGTTGGTAATTAATTATTAATTTGACTTAATCACGATACCGCCTTTATGGCTGGTTGGTAATTATCACGTAAAGTTAATATATTATATTAAGGGAGATATCTAAAATAGTAGTAATAAAAGTTGATCCTCTAACCCCAGCATTTTCTTTTATTGTACTTTTACTTTATTTAATTTCGGTAATTTACTTTTCAGCAATTTACTTTTCAGTATTTTACTTTATTTTATTTTTACTTTTTACTTTTTACTTTTTACTTTTTACTTTTTACTTTTTACATTTTTTACTTTTCAGCAATTTACTTTTCAGTATTTAATTTTCAGTATTTTACTTTATCTCTTTTATTTTATTTAAATTTTTACTACCCGTAAATATGTGTCGTAACTAAGCCAGTTATCTGGGGTTGTGATGAAATCCAATATCACCGGTTTATAAGGGGTTAGATTATAGCTTGGGTAATATAAAGGTTTATTTATTGAGTCTTAATCTTAATGCTTTTTATTAACTGGCCATTAATAAAATTGATTAAGTAAACTTAAAATGAACTTGGAAAATGGATTTTAGGTTAAAGACCTTAGACTCAATAGCCCACGATCTTCCTTGAGGATAGATAACCCTTTAATAGATTTCCTTACAGGATAGGAATATACCTGTCGAGCGGGGGTAGCCATAATTGGAACTTAAACTTAATGAATCCAGGTAATTTGGTTGACATAGACATATGGTTCAATTGGGTTATACTGGGTATTTGTAATCGACCATCGGAAGAGGCTTTTACATAATTTAGTGTTCCAGGTTAATAAATTAATATATTACCCAACTGTAAGATAACCACTTCATCTTTAATAGATATTGGAAGGATTCACAACCCTGGATAGTCTTATAAATTTGAATTTTCTTCAATCTACTTTCAAGAAATTTTATTTACATGTTTTAAGTTTTAAAGTCACCACCCAATCAAACAATCAATCTATTAGATACTTGTAAACATTTGACCTCATAAAAAATTAATAGCAAAGGTTTTAAGTCCTCGTGGAATCGATACTTTTTATACTACTTGAATGATACGTGCGCTTGCGTTATACGCGTGTGATTATGCACCGGTCAGTCGCATTGTGCTTAGCTTGATTAGACCATTTGCAAGTTGATTGGATTGCTTTACATGAGTTACATTGATATTTGATTTGGTTTGTATTGGTTTGAGCTTGAAAGACTATATTTGTGTTATAGCCGAATTGAAATCCTTTGTGCTTCATTGTGTTTCATTGGAGTGTAAACACTTGTGAGTGTGTGTGAGAAGAAAAGAAAGGTGAGCTCAAACACTATAGCGAGTGACCACAAGATTGCTTCAGTGACACGTTGATTGGTTGCTTGCTTATTTATTGCATTTAGCTAACTCGTCATTCTTTCTTATTCTGAGCACTCTAGCTATAGGTTTCTTTCGATTGAGTTTCTGTGATTACTTATCTTATTTGCTTTATTCCACCTGCACTATATACATTATTGGTTCTTTGTGTTTCTGCTAGCTTGTGGACTACACCTTAGTTGACCATTCTGGGAATTGAGTTGATTTGTAATTGAATTGAGGAAGATATCATTCGAGTGTAAACACATGAGATTGTGAGGATTTACATATTTTTTTTGCTTTTTATTATTTATAATCTGTTTGTTTAGTGTTGAGATGGCAGGTCCAAGTTTAACTATTGATGATAAGATCGAGGTTTTGGATACTTTCAAAAGTGATATCCAAGATATTATGAGTGATTATAGAAGATCTTATGAGAAATGGAAAAAGACTTGGAAGGTAACTAAATATGCAATGAATGAATAGAGTACTCAACAACCAAAAGCTATTGAAGTTGTGTGTAATGAAGTGAGAAGCACTTGTGATGTTGAGTGCATAGCGAATGAAAACACTTGTGAGGCCTTGAATGTTGTGAATTGTGTTATAAGTGACATGGTGAGTGAAAATGCTTGTGAGACCGTGAGCATTGAGGGAGTAAACACTTGTGAGGTAGTGTGCTTTGAGGTTGAAAAACATAGTGAAGCTGAGCAGGTGTGTGAGGAGGTCTTTTCAAGTATGGTTGAGATAGTGGCCATGAGTGATGATGAAGCTGTGAGAGCTGGTGAAAAGAAAGTAGATGTGGTAGTGAAGTTTTTCCATAACATTTTCTCTATTGTTTATGCTTTTTCATCGCAGGTACAAGTGGTCAAGTATGATTCTTTTATATTTCAATATCATCGTCCAATTGATTTTGTCATAACTATCTATGATCCGGGTTCGGATTCGAGGACGAATCCATTTCAAGAGAGGGAGAATGACATGATCCAAGGGACAATATTTGACATGAATGCAGTCACCCAAGGAACAATAGAGCCTTTGCAATGGCCAACAGGCCCAATCACACGCCAAAGAGCTAAGAAGATCACAGACGCAATAGCGGGGCCAGAGTTTGCATATAATATATGCATTCATTCTTCTAGTTTTTACTTGCCTTATGAGATTGATTATGATTCTAATTCTTTAACTCCTATGGATTTATTATCTTTGATTGTTATTAAGCTTGGTAGTATGAATGATAAGGGAAAGGCAGAGTTGGTGAGAGTAATAGGTTTCCAACGCATTGTGTTTGACCCCGGTAATTGGGTGTGGCTTTATATATGCAAGAGGAAAAGATACAAGCATAACGAAGATCCAAGTTGCAACCAAGAGGGGATGGTCTATTTTAAGTCTTGGAACAGATTAATGACAATGCATATAAGCTGGATTTGTAAGGTAAGTACAACGTATATGCTACTTTTAATGTTTCTGACTTGACTCATTTTGATGCAGGTTCAGATTCGAGGCCGAATCCTTTTCAACAAGGAGGGAATGACATGAGTCCAACCACACCAGAGACATTACAGGATGCAGCTAACAACTTGGAGGAACCCATGCAGTTGCCAACAGGTCCAATCACACGCCAAAGAGAAAAGAAGATCAGAGAGGCATTTGCGGGACTAGCTCAGAGCTATGTGACCAGTTGCAGCAACCAAGTCAAGTGCACACCAGAGACACAAATGGGCATAACCAGAGAGGTCCCCAAGCAATTTCATTTGACCCAGATCAGCTCAGACTGAAGCATAGCAGAGTAGCTTCAGCACCAGTACCATTTTGACCCGATTTCACCCATTTTGGGACTATGTTGAATTCGGCCAAATGGGGGCATTTTTGTCATTTTTGCTCGACATTTCGACTTTATTTATGATGTAATTAGCATGGTTGACTATGCCATTAGGCTTAATTATGCTTAGATCTGTACTTAGCCGGAAGCACGTCAATTTACTATAGCATGTAAGCACCTCAATTAGCTTAAGTGATATTAGCTTATAATATTTGTTTTAAGTTTATTTAGGTGCAAAAGGACCTTAATGGTCGTGGTTGAGGTGCTTGACTTAGGGCTTTGGGTAATTTTAGCTCTAGGGTCATTTTAGTCTTTTTACTCTCTTATAACCCTTATTATATGACTCTTCTTTGTATTTTGGGGAACCAACGTAATATACAAAATTTGAAAGAGAGAAAAGCTTGAGCTTTCCATGGCTATGGCCGAAACCTTGTTGAGGGAGGGATTCCCCTTTTCAAGTTCAAATTGACTTATCTAAGCTTGGCAACTTAGTGGCGTCTCCATTGCTTTTTTTTTGGATAAGGTAAGTATTATAACCAAAAGAAAACTATACAAGAGCAAAGGGGCATCCCCCAGGATCTAGAGAGGACAAGCCCTCCTAGAAGAAAGCCAAACGGCTACAATAGATCAACTAAAGATGTCATCGGGTAAGTGCCACGAGAGGTGAAGCCATTTATTGTCATAAGATGGAGTCACCTTACGTAAAGAACTAACACGATTCCGAACATCAAAAACAATATCATATAGAAGAACAGAAACTGGCCTAAGAGGCATATCATGAGTGCGAGCATTCCTCTCCCTCCATATATGGTAAACTGAAGCTGCAAAGGACAGACGAACCAAAAGATGATATAAAGAGGCACCAGAGAACTGACAAAGCCACTCAACAGTTTGGCGCCAATCTCGACAGCTCCAGTCTAAACCACACATGGCTAACACAGACGACCAAACCCTCAATGAAAAGAGGCACTGAAATAAAAGATGATCGATGTCCTCACTCGAACTACCACAAAGGATACACCGCGAGCAAGAGGATATACCAAATTTCATTAGACTGTCCTGAGTACACAGGCCTCCCTGAATGGACATCCAAAGAATAAAAGAATGGCGGGGAATAGATTTCCGGAACCAGACAACTCTGGACCAAGGCATCTCGGGTCTCCTCGACCTCAAAGCATTCCAGGCACAATCCACAGAAATTTCCCATGTCTATCATCTTCCCAAACCAGCATATCTTCCCTCAAACTAGAAGGAGACGGAAGGTGAGTCTGAGCCAGATCAACAAGAGCAGCAGATCTAGAAGGGGCCAATGCCAAGCAGAATCAGAGATAATGGAAGCAACTGTCGCCATCCTATCCAAGCCAGAATCATAAATCACTCTCTCGCCCAATGAGTACTCAATCGGGCCTACAGGATGCCAATTATCAAACCACAATAAAGTCGACTCACCATTCCCAATACTCACTCTCATCCGCCGACGGGACCAAGAACGAAGCTCCAAAATCTTACGCCAACTCCAAGAGCAATCAGAAGGACGAGGGATCTCCCAAAAACTTCTCCCCCTCAGTAAATAAGAGTAAACCCAAGTAGACCAAGAAGAAACCTGACCAGAACAGAGAAACCAAATATGCTTGACAATAGCTGCTCTATTCCAAGCTTCCAGACTCTTTATACCCAGACCCCCCTCCTTAAGAGGTAAACAAATTTTGCTCCAAGCTACTCTAGCCCCAGTAGTGATAAGCGCACTACCCTTCCAAAGGAAAGAACGAAGGATAGTCTCCACCTTCCTAATCACTGACTTAGGAAGAATAAATAAAGAAGACCAATAAACTTGAATGGAGAACAAAACAGACTTTATAAGCTGGAGCCGACCTGCATAAGAGAGAAACTTACAACTCCAACTTTTAGCACGCATAACAATACGATCCACAAGAGAAGCACAGTCAGAGGCCCTAAGTTTAGTAGAGATCAAAGGAACCCCCAAATACCTCACAGGAAGAGTCCCCACCTGGAATCTCAACACATCTCGCAGTTGGTCTTGCATAGAAAGAGAGATGCCAGAAGAGAAGAGATGACTCTTAGCTGGATTCGGAATTAAACCTGATAAACCACTGAACTGCCCAATACAATCCTTGATCAAAGAAACAGAGGATGCATCTGCTTTACAAAAAATCATAAGGTCATCTGCAAAACAGAGATGAGTAAGACGGTCCTTTGAACACCGCCAGTGGAACTGGAAACCCGGATCAGTAGCCATATTACGAGGAAGGCCTGATAAAACTTCCATAGCCAAAACAAAGAGATAAGGAGACATAGGATCACCTTGTCGCAACCCACGACGACCCCAGAGAAAAATCCATTCAGCTCACCATTAATAGAAACAGAGAATCTCGTAGTAGTCATACACTCCTGAATCCAACCCACCATCCTCTCAGGAATACCAACAGTCCTCAGAACCTCAACCAAAAAATCCCAACGAACAGTGTCATAAGCTTTCATCAAGTCTATCTTAAGAGCACACACCTCGGGGAACCGCCATTCCGGTGATAATTCCGAACCAATTCCTGACATAAGAGAATATTGTCGCTAATACGCCTTCCCTCGACAAAAGCAGATTGATTCTGACTGATCACTGAAGGGAGAATGACCTTAATTCTGTTCGCAATCAGCTTAGCAATGCACTTGTAAATGGTGTTACAGCAAGAAATGGGCCTATAATCCTTAACCTGGGAAGGGTTAGGAATCTTAGGAATCAGAGCAATGGATGTAGCATTTACCTGCCTCAAAAGACGTCCAGAAGAAAAGAATGAATGAATAGCACATAAGACATCATCCCCCACAATATTCCAACACTTCTTAAAGAAACCCGAATTAAACCCATCCGGACCTGGAGCTTTATTGTCTTTCAGCCCGAACAAAACAGCCTTAATCTCCTCATCCTCAACCTCACGAGAAAGAGCCATACTCTGCTCCTCAGTCACATGTCTAGTAATGGCAGAATGGAGGGTCACCCTATCAAAATCCTGCTGACGATGCTGAGGACCAAAAAGGGACTCAAAAAAGGAAACAATCTCATCTCTAACCAAAGCATCTTCCTCCACTCGGTACCATCCTCTTTAGTAATAGAAGTAACCTTACTACGGCCATGAAAACTCTTCATAGCGGTAAAGAAGAACTTAGAATTCTGATCCCCAAGGTTAAGCCACTGAACACGAGATTCTGTCTATTAAAGCCTTCTTCAGCCCGACTCAAATCACCATAACTCACTGAAAGACAAGCTTCCTCAGCTAACAGAGCAGGGTCACTGGGGAAGTCCTGTAAAGCACATTGAACTCTATCCAACTCCTTCCTGATCTCCAAAACACGACAAGAAATTTTAGAGAAATGCTCAACATTAAATTTCTTCAAAGCTGCTTTAACATTCTTTAGCTTACAACATAACCGGTACATTGGAGTACCATGAACATCAATATCCCAGGCCCTAGCCACAGCGTCTCCATTGCTAGCAAAATACAATCTGATTTCATGCTTGTGGTTGTCATGGACGTGAGTTTCATGGTGGTTAGGGGCTGATCTTGGTTGGGTTTTGTTCCTACAAAATCAGTATTCAAAGTTCTTGGGGTTTTGAGAAAGATGCTTGGGGGTTTGCTTGGTTTCAATCCAAGTGAGTTTCATGTCAGTTCTGTTAGGACGGAGACGCCACTAAGGTTTTTTTGTGTGGATAAAGTAGGTATAATAACCAAAAATGTACAAAAGCAAAGGGGCATATCCCAGACAACTAGAGAGGGCATGCCCTCCTAGTAGAAGGGCCATAAGGCTACAAACATTACAAGACTATCAGAAGATGTCATCGGGCAGGTGCCTGGAGAGATGAATCCATTTATTATCATAAGATGGTTTCACCCTCCGCAATAAACTAGCACAAGTCCGAATAATAAACACAATGTCACTAAGTAGAGCACTGACAGGGCGAGGAGGCACATCATGAGTGCAGACATTCCTCTCATTCCTAATGTAGTAAACTAACGTCACAAATGAAAGCCAAACAAGAAGATGACATAAAGAGACGTCGGTGAACTGATACATCCACTCAACAGTCTGCAGCCAAACTCGAGTACTCCAATCTAACCCACACATGGCCAACATAGTCGTCCAAACCCGCGAAGAGAAGGAGCATTGGAAGAAAAGATGATCAACATCCTCACCTGAAAAACCACAGAGGACGCATCGCGAGCAAGCAGAGATACCGAAACTCATCAGTCGATCCTGAGTATGAAGGCCACCATGAATAGTCAACAGAGCAGAAAGGAATGGCGCGGAATAGCCTTACGAAACCAAACAACCCGATACCAATGCATCAAAGTGCCCCTCGTCGTCATAACATTCCAAACACTGCTCACTGAAAACATCCCTCTATCGTTATCCTCCCAAGCCAACCCATCCTCTCTCATATTAGAAGGATCATACGGGAGGGACTGGGCCAACTCAACAACGGCAGTAGACCTAACCGGCGGCCAACGCCAAGAAGAGTCTGAGATAATAGTAGCTATTATAGCCATCCTATCCAAGCCAAAGTCATAAATGACTCTCTCACCCATAGTATCCACAATCGAACCCAGCGGATGCCAGTTATCAAACCACATCAAAGCCTTCTCACCATTCCCAATCCTAAATCTCATTCTACGACGAGCCTATGATCGAAGCTCCAAAATCTTCCGCCAGCTCCATGAATAATCTCCAAGAAAGGACATCTCCCAAAAGCTTCACCCACGCAACAGGTAAGACTGAACCCAATTCGACCAAGATGAGACCTGACCAGAGCAAAGAAACCATAAATGCTTAACAATGGCCGCTCTATTCCAAGTTTCCAAACTCTTTATCCCCAAACCCCCTTCTTCCAAAGGTAAACAAACTCTACACCAAGGTACCTTCGCCCCCAAAGGAAGTAAGCTAGTCCCTTCCATAGGAAAGATTTGAGAGTCGTCTCCACCTTCTTAGTAACGGACTTAGGAAGAATGAACAAGGAGGACCAATAAACTTGAATGGAGAATAAAATCGACTTAAAGCCCTGCCATTTTTATCTTCAAGCCTTTAAGGTTTCTCTTTGTAACCTATTTAAACTTTCTATTCTTCTTCCTTAACATAATTCACGACATTTTTTAGAAAACTTAAAGCTCTTAAGCTTATGGATATGTCCTAATTTCTTGCAAGGGAGGGATTCCCCTTTTCAAGTTTAAATCGACTTATCTAAGTCTAGCAAGCTTAGTGGCGTCTCCATTGCTAGAAAATACACCGATTCATGTTCTTAGGTTATCATGGGTAAGGTTTCATGGTGGTTTAGGGATGATCTTGGATGGATTTTATCCTACAAAATCATTGAGTAAGGTCTTTGGGGGGGTTTAGATAGATGCTCGGGGGTTGCTTGGTTTAACACCCAAGTGAGTTTCTTGTCATGTTGTTTGTCCCTTGGTGCTCTAAGTGTGCCTTAGTTCATGTCGTTCCCTCCCTCTTAAAAGGGATACGACCTCGAATATGCATCTGCATCAAAATAAGATAAGTCAGAAATATTAAATGTTGCAGAAATACCATACTCACCAGGAAGATCAAGCTTGTAAGCATTGTCGTTGATCCACTCTAGGACTTGAAATTGACCATCTCCTCTTGGTTGCAGCTTGGATCTCCACTGTGTCGGGAACCTTACCTTGCATGACGCGGAACTCACTTGGATGTTTAAGGCCAAGCAAACCCCTCACAACGGATAGAAACCCAAGAACCCCTTGATTTTGTAGGAACAAAACCTTTCCAAGGCCACAAAGAAGACCCACAAATAACTTGTCTTTGAGAACCTTTAAATGATTCCTTGTAATGTTATTTTTTGGATAAGGTAAATATTATAACCAAAGAAGCTATACAAAGAGCAAAGGGGCATACCCCAGGCACTAGAGAGGACAGGCCCTCCTAGAAAAAAGCCAAAAGGCTACAAAGCCAAAAGGCTACAAAAGAATCAACAAAAGATGTCATCGGGTAGGTGCCACGAAAGGTGAAGCCATTTATTGTCATAAGATGGATTCACCTTTCGTAAGGAGCTAACACGATTCCAAACATCAAAAACAATATCATAAAGAAGAGCAGAACAAAACAGGCCGAAGAGGCATATCATGAGTGCGAGCATTCCTCTCCCTCCAATATGGTAGACTGACGCTGCAAAAGACAGACGAACCAGAAGATGACATAAAGAGGCCGGAGAACTGACATACCCACTCAACAGTCTGACACCAATCTCGGCGACTCCAATCTAACCCACACATGGCCAGCACAGACGACCAGACCCTTGAAGAATAGAGGCACTGGGAAGAAAAGATGATCAATGTCCTCACTCGAACAACCACAAAGAATACACCGCGAGCAAGCAGAGATGCCAAATCTCATCAGACTGTCCTGAGTACAAAGGCCACCCTGAATAGACATCCAAAGAAGAAAGGAATGACGGGGAAATTGCCTTCAGAACCAAACAACTCGAGACCAATGCATCTGGGGTCTCCTTGACCTCATAGCATTCCAGGCACTATCCACAGAGAATCTTCCGTTTGTATCCTCCTCCCAAACCAGCACATCCTCCCTCAAACTAGAAGGAGACGGAAGATGAGACTGAGCCAAATCAATAAGAGCAGCAGATCTAGATGGGGGCCATTGCCAAGCAGAATCGGAGATAATGGATGCAACTGTAGCCATTCTATCCAAGCCAGAATCATAAATCACTCTCTCGCCCAACGTGTCCACAATCGGGCCAACATGATGCCAATAATCAAACCACAATCGTCTTCTCACCATTCCCAATCCTCACTCTCATCCGCCGACGGGACCAAGAACGAAGCTCCAATATCTTACGCCAACTCCAAGAGCAATCTGAAGGACAAGGGACCTCCCAAAAACTTCTCCCCCGCAACAAATAAGAGTGAACCCAACTCGACCATGAGGAAACCTGCCAGAACAAAAAGAAACCAAATATGTTTAACAATAGTCGCTCTATTCCAAGAATCCAACTCTTTATCCCCAGCCCCCCCTCCTGAAGAGGTAAACAAACTTTGCTCCAAGCCACTCTCGCCCCAGAAGAGGTGAGCGCACTACCCTTCCAAAGGAAAGAGCGTAGAATCGTCTCCACCTTCCTCACAACAGACTTAGGAAGAATAAATAAAGAAGACCAATAAACTTGAATGGAGAAAAAAAACTGACTTAATAAGCTGAAGCCGACCTGCATAAGAGAGAAACTTACTACTCCAACTCTTGGCATGCAGAATAATACGATCCACAAGAGAAGCACAATCAGAGGCCCTGATTTAGTAGAGATCAACGGACTCCCAGATACCTCACTGGAAGATTCCCAACTTGGAAACCCAAAATGTGACACAAGTGGCCTAGAAGGGTAGGAGAGATACCAGAAGAGAATAATTGACTTTTAGCTGGGTTCGGGGTTAGACCTGATAAACCACTGAACTGCCCAAGGCATTCCTTGATCAAGGAGACAGAGGATGCTTCAGCTTTACACAAAATCATAAGGTCATCCGCAAAGCATAGATGAGTAAGACGGTCCTTAGAACACCGCCAGTGGAATTGGAAACCCGGATTAGTAGCCATATTACGAAGAAGAACCTGACAATACTTCCATAGCCAAAACAAATAGATAAGGAGACATGGGATATCACCTTGTCGTAATCCCCGACCCCCAGAGAAGAACCATGCAGCTCACCATTAATAGAGACAGAGAATCTAGTAGTAGTCATACACTTCTGAATCCAACCCACCATCCTCTCTGGAATACCAACTGTCCGCAGAACCTCAACCAGGAATCCCAACGACAGTGTCATAAGCTTTCATCAAGTCAATCTTAAGAGCACATCTCGGAGAACTGCCATTCCGGTGATAATTCCGAACCAATTCCTGACAAAAAGAATATTGTCGCTAATGCGCCTTCCCGTGACAAAAGCAGATTGATTATGACTGATTACTGAAGGGAGGATAATCTTGATTCTATTCGCAATCAGCTTAGCAATGCACTTGTAAATAGTATTACAACAAGAAATAGGCCTAAAATCCTTAACCTGGGAAGGATTAGGAATCTTAGGAATAAGAGCAATGGATGTAGCATTAACCTGCCTCAAAAGACGCCAGAAGAAAAGAAAAGAATGAGTGATACCACATAGGACATCCATTCCCCACAATATTCCAACACTGCTTAAAGAAACCCGAATTAAACCCATCTGGACCTGGAGCTTTATTGTCCTTCAACCCGAACAAGACAGCCTTAATCTCCTCATCCGAAACCTCCTGAGAAGAGCCACACTCTGCTCAGCAGTCACATGTCTAGTAATAGCAGAACGAAGGACCGCCCTATCAAAATCCTGCTGACCATGCTGAGGACCAAAAAGGGTCTCAAAAAAAGAAAAACAAATCTCATCTCTAACCAAGACATCTTCCTCCACATGGGTCCCATCCTCCTTATTATAGAAGTTAATCTTACTACAACCGTGAAAACTCTTCATAGCCGTAAAAAAGAATTTAGTATTCTGATCCCCAAGGTTAAGCCATGGACTCGAGATTTTGTCTATTGAAGCCTTCTTCAGCACGACTCAAAACACCATAACTTAACGAAAGACGAGCTTCTTCAGCTAGCAGAGCAGGGTCACTAGGGTGGTCCTGTAAAGCACATGCACTCTGTCCAGATCATTCCTAATCTCCAAGACTCGCCACGAAATCTTAGAGAAAATGCTCAACATTAAATTTTTTCAAAGCCAACTTAACATTCTTCAGCTTACAACATAAACGGAACATCGGAGTACCATGAACATCAATATCAATGCCCTATCCACAACAGAGAGAAAATCAGGATGATCCACCCAAAACTGAAAGAACTTAAAGGGGATAATCCTCTTAGGGAGCTCTGCAAGCTTAACAACTATAGGAGAGTGATCAGAAATACGGGGAGGAAGAAAGCGGACAGAAGAGCCCGGGAAAAGACACACTCCCAAGAAGAGTTAACAAGAAAACACGGTCTAACTTGCGCCAAATAGGAGACTGAATCTGCTTATTAAACCAAGTAAACTTACAACCAGAGAACTGAAGATCATCCAACCCAGCCTGACCCAAACACAACCCAAATCATCTTTCCAAGCTGGCCAAGCCAAAGAACCACCACAATGCTCAATCGGAGACCAGGATGGCATTGAAATCACCCAAAAACAAGCCACGGGGAATCATCAAAAGTACTACCACTAGTAATCAGGTCAGCCCAAAGTTCCCGCCGCTTCTCGTAGTCACACTCCCCATAAACCACTGAAACTACACAATTCCAACATCCCAGAAATATGAGTCACACGACAATGAATAACTTGAGCTGATGACTGAATAATGCTAACAACAACGTCACTAGGGTTCCAACAGACCCAGATACGACCAAAAGGGCTAATATCAGGGTGGCAAAAAAACTTCACTGAAGGATTTATCACACGAGAGACATTCATAAAATTAACCTCCTTAACCTTGGTTTCAACTAAACCACACAAAGAGAGCTTCTCATCACTAAGAAACCTCCTAACTTCAGCATGTTTTAAAGGGTCATTGAGACCCCTAATATTCCAACAACCAAAAATCATTAAAACATATACAAAAAAGCCAACCCACAAATCAGCGTCGACGACCCCCTTTAGGGGACTTCCTTTTACCACCAGAACTCTTTCTAGATTTGTTACCATAAGCCAATTTCTTAGAATCCAGCGAGTCAATAGCCTTAATAGCCAAATTGTTAACCATTGAGTGGGCGAATCAAAAAGCTACAGAAGGCGAGCCCTCATTTAACTCAGAATTTGGGAGATCCTCACCAAAATGTGAATAATCAAGGGAACACTCTCCTTTCAAAATACCATCTGTCTCCACAGAAACTGTCTCAGAAGAAGGAAACCACAGGCAAAGAAGGAATAACCAAAGTCGAGTCCAACTCATTAGCAGAACACACTCCCAAAACAAGATTTTTGTCAGCATTCAGAGGCAAAACTCCACCTGAACTTACAGGGGTCAAAAAAGTACCCTTACCTTTCTTGTTTTTAGTGACCGGGATCCAGGCCCCCTCCTGATCCTTAGTAGAATCAACCGTAGAGTCCTTATCTGTAGACGGAATAGGCTTGTGAATAACGGGCGGAGAAGGTTTTTTAACCTCCTTACTAGGAGCCTTTTTAGGGCAAGAATTCACCGAGTGACCAAAAACTTCAAAGTTTAACATTTCACAGGAACCCATTCAAACTCAACCCTAATAGGGACCCTAGTGCCATTAGGGTATTGGAAGACAATCTCCTCAGCAAGGGAATTCCGGGCATCAATCTCAACACAAACACGAGCAAAACTGAGTCGTTTCCTGGACAGGTGGTAATATGGTCAGCATTGAGAGGTCTCCCAACTGCACTAGCTACACAACTAATCCCTTTCGCCGTCCATAAAGGAAAAGGTAGGTCAAAAAGTCTGATACAGACCGGGACCTTGAACAAAATCTCCTTAGTCAAAGATAAATTTGGATGCCAAAGTTTTAGAACCAAAGGTCTATTAGCCATATGCCAAGGGGCTCCATCCAACACCACACTAGCCTCTTGAAGGCTATTGAATCTAAACAAAAAGAAACCATTATCGGAGGTAAGAACTTCTAGCAAACCATCCTTCCCCATAACTTGTGAGCAATAGAATTGACATTTTGGAAGGGGAGACGTTTTCCCACAAAGTAACCTACTAAAGTATTCCTCCAGTACACACTTCCTTCTTCAATCACTTCAGCAGAGGGGCACACGAACCTTACCATCTATAATGTTAGGTTTGACATAATGTAAAGCAGTAGACGAATAAGTCGAATCGAGATGGTCAACTCCCAAAGAACCATTCAAAGCAGATGCATAACTCTTAGGTCCACCAGAATATCCCCCACCTACTACTACAGGAGACGCTGGCACAGCCTTCTGACTCACGCCAATCTCCCAACCATTCTTCACCTCCACTGCCCCAGAGTCCAAAAGGCTAGCAGACCCCTGCACCACCAGGTCTAGACACTAACAAAAAAACACCATCAGGCCCAGGAGATACACCCCAAACCAGAGACATTAAACTTCAAGCCACCAGCAGCGCTACCAACGGCGCCAAGAACAGATTCAGAACCTACAATTCCCCCATCAATTGAAGACCAGAAACACAAACAATTTAGAAGAACCAACATCCCCAAACCGGTTTACCATTTCTACAAAGACCAGAATCACTGCCAACCGCAGCACCACAAACACTCAGACCTCCGACATACCAGGACCAGAACCTACAAAACCCCTATCAACGCCAATGCCAGAAACCAAACAAACCTCATCTACTAAAACCCACATCCCCAGCAACCAAACTGCCAACAGAGCTCCCTACAACACCATGTTCAGAAGCACAAGCAGAGCAAACAGATTGTAACCCAAATCCAGACTTACAAGAACTCAAACAGCCGGCAAGACCATCTACATTTCCAATACCCAAATCACAAACAACTACACCATAGTACCAGAATCAAAACCCAAACGCCGTTCATTCTTCAAACTCACCTCACCATCGACCAACAAGCCAATAGAAGTACCAACACTGTCAATACCAGAGGTACCAGCAACGCTGACTGACTCAGAGGGAGCGCCATATCCAGACCGGCAAAGACCCAAACTTCCCGCAGGACCACCTTCTGAAGCATAAGGCTTGACACATGTCACGGACGCCGGCGCTGGATCTGAGACCGAAGAAGAGCTGACATAACCCGTCGAAGTCATCAATCGAACAGAGTCAAGATTCACAGGAGACAAAGTGTTAGCGGCCGCAGAGACTGCCCCTAACAGCTTTGCGGCCAGCACCAGGGAGCCGCGGCCCCACAACAGAGATACCAGACGGAGGCATAAAGAAAAGCTGGTGAGAAGAAAAACAATGAGAGCAGAAAAGGCGAGGTAAAGGGGAAGGAGAAAAAAGGGGGGAAACGGAAAGAAAGAAAGAAAACCAAATCGATCTGAGAAAATAAGAGGAAAACGAAAATGAAAATAGATCTAAGAAGATAACGGGAAAAGAGAGGTGTGAAAGGCACGGGGTAAATCAGAAGACCCCTTCCTTGTAGTGGTTATGCTATGCTAGCACAGAGACGCCACTAAGGTTTTTTTTTTTGGATAAAGTAAATATATTAACCAAAAATGTACAAAAGCAAAGGGGCATACCCTAGACAACTAGAGAGGACAAGCCCTCCTAGTAGAAGAGCCATAAGGCTACAAATAATACAAGACCCTCAGAAGATGTCATCGGGCAGGTGCCAGGAGAGGTGAAGATATTTATTATCATAAGATGGTTTCACCCTCCGTAATAAACTAGCACGAGTCCGAACAAAAAACACAATGTCACTAAGTAGAACACTAACGAGGCGAGGAGGCACATCATGAGTGCGGGCATTCCTCTCCCTCCAGATGTAGTAAACTAACGCAGCAAATGAAAGCCGAACAAGAAGATGACATCATGAGCCATTGGTGTACTGATACATCCATTCAACGGTCTGCATCCAAACTCGAGAACTCAAACTAACCCACACATGGCAAGGTGATCAACATCCTCACCTGAATAACCACAGAGGATGCATCGCGAGCAAGCAGAGATACCAAAACTTATCAGTCGATCCTGAGTACAAAGGCCACCCTGAATAGTCAACCAGAGCAGAAATGAATGGTGCAAAATAACCTTACGAAGCCAAACAACCCGATACCAATGCATCAAAGTGCCCCTCCTCCTCATAACATTCCAAACATTGCTCACTGAAAACATCCCTCTACCATCATCCTCCCTCAAACTATAATGATCCGACGGAAGGGACTGGGCCAACTCAACAAGGGTAGCAGACCTAGCCGGCGGCCAACTCCAAGAAGAGTCTGAGATAATAGTAGCTACTGTTGCCATCCTATCCAAGCCAGGGTCATAAATGACTCGCTAACCCATAGTATCTACAATCGGACCCAGCAAATGCCAGTTATCAAACCAC
Source organism: Zanthoxylum bungeanum (assembly GCA_019454045.1). Classification (NCBI taxonomy): domain Eukaryota; kingdom Viridiplantae; phylum Streptophyta; class Magnoliopsida; order Sapindales; family Rutaceae; genus Zanthoxylum; species Zanthoxylum bungeanum. The sequence goes on along the minus strand of SKCR01029056.1, from coordinate 86,176 downwards.
ATCAAAGCCTTCTCACCATTCCCAATCCTAAATCTCATCCTATGACGAGTCCAGGATCGAAGCTCCAAAATCTTCCGCCAGCTCCACGAATAATCTCTAGGACACGACATCTCCCAAAACTTCAACCACGCAGCAAGTAAGACTAAACCCAATTCGACCAAGATGAGACCTGACCAGAGCAAAGAAACCATAAATACTTAACAATGGTCGCTCTATTCCAAGTTTCCAAACTCTTAATCCCCAAACCTCATTCTTCTAAAGGTAAACAAACTCTACACCAAGCTACCTTTGCCCATGAAGAAGTAAGCTCATTACCATTCCATAGGAAAGATCTGAGAGTCGTCTCCACCTTCCTAATAACAGACTTAGGAAGAATGAACAAGGAGGACCAATAAACTTGTATGGAGAACAAAACCGACTTGATGAGCTGAAGTCGCCCCGTAAACGAAGGAAACCTACTACTCCAACTCATTGCATGCCTGACAATACGCTCAACAAGGGAACCACAGTCTGAGGCCCGAAGCTTAGTAGAAATCAAGGGAACTCCCAAATACCGCACTGGAAGAACACCCACTTGGAAACCCAAAATATGAAGCAGCCGATCCTTAAGAGTAGGAGAAATATCGGAGGAGGAAATATGACTCTTAGTAGGATTCAGAACCAAACCTGATAACCCATAAACTACCGAAGACAATCCATAATCAAAGAGACCGAGGAAGCATCCGCCTTACAAAAAATCATCAGGTTATCAGCAAAATAGAGATGTGTGAGACGATCCTTTGAACAGTGCCAATGAAACTTGAAACCCCGATCATGATCCATATTCCGAAGTAAACTCGTGGGAACTTCCATAACCAACACAAAAGACAAGGAGACATAGGATCACCCTAATGCAAACCACGGCCCCCAGAGAAAAAACCATTTAGCTCCCCATTAATAGATACTGAGAACATAGTAGAAGTCATACACTCTCGAATCCAACCCACCATCCTCTCAGAAAACCCAATAGTCCTCAAAACCTCAACCATAAAATCCCAACGAACAGTATCATAGGCTGTCATCAAATCAATCTTAAGAGCACATCTCAGGATCCAGCCACTCCGATGATAATTCCTCACCAGTTTCTGGCACAATAAAATATTATCGCTAATACACCGCCCTGCAACAAAAGCAGATTGATTAGTACTAACCACTGAAGGAAGAACAATCTTAATCTGATTCGCAATAAGCTTGACAATACACTTGTTAATAGTATTACAATAAGAAATAGGTCGAAAGTCCTTAACTTGGGAGGGGTTGGGGATCTTCGGGATCAGAGCAATAGACGTGGGACTAACCTGCTACAAGAGTCTCCGCGAATGAAAAAAGAATGAATAACACAAAGGACATCATCCCCCACAATACTCCAAGCCTTCTTAAAGAAACCCAAATTAAACCTGTCCAGACCAGGAGCCTTATTATCCTTCAGAGAAAATAAGACAATATTAATCTCCTCATAAGAAATCTCCTGAGCAAGAATCTCTCTTTGCTTATCAGACACATGTTTTGTTCTCGGTAAGTCGTCCAGTGTGATTTCTTCTCCTGGTTCTGTTGACTCTGTTTTGTTGGGCTATGATTCAAAGCCGGTAGTGGCTTCTGGCCAAGAAATTGTTGGGAAACCTGTAAGTGAGGAGATGAAGTCCTCGACAGTGGCAGTATCGTTTGATGCAGGGACTGCGAATGGTGTAACTGAGATTGGTGATGTTTTGGTGAATGGTTCTCAACCGGCTGTGGTTTCAACCGTGGTGTTGCTGGGATACTTGTTGGTGAGGAGTTGATGGCCTCGGTAGTGGTAGTGCTTGATACAGGGACTGTTAATGGTGTGGGGCAGAATGGTGTGGGGCAGAATGTTATCCAGTTGACAGGGGTTAATGAAATTGATGATGTTATTGTGAATAGTTCACAACCGGATGTGGTTTCTAACCGTGATATTGCTGGGATAACTGTTGGTGAGGAGTTGTTACCCTCGGCAGTAGCAGCATTTGATGCAGGTACTGTGAAAGGTGTTGTTTTGGGGCAGAATGTTGCCCAGTGGACAGATAGAAGTGTGACTGGTGATGTTTTGGGTGTGAGTCAGGTTGCTGTGCCTGAGGCTCCTGCAGTTGTAGAGGGGGTTATTCTGGTTGCCCTAAGAGTTATGCTTTCGCATTGAATGGACCTAAAGGAGTTGATCCTTTTGTTTCGTCAAGTTCTTCAACCGCTTTACATTATATCAAACCAATATTATTGATGGTAAGGTTGTCGTGTGCCCCCTGCTGAAGTTATTGAAGAAGGTAGTTGTACGGAGTACATTAGTTGGTTACTTTGTGGGAAAAAGACTTCCCTTTCAAACTGTCAACTCTATTGCACACAAGTTATGGGGAAGGCTAGGTTTGCTAGAGGTTCTTACCTCCGATAATGGTTTCTTTTGTTTAGATTTAAGAGCCTTCAAGAGGCTAGTGTGGTGTTGGACGGAGCCCCTGGCATATGGCTAATAGACCGTGGTTCTCAAACTTTGGCATCCTGTTTTTTTTTTTTTTTTCCAAAAACAAACTTTGGCATCCTGAATTATCTTTGACTAAGGAGGACTTGTTCAAGGTTCCGGTCTGGATCAGACTCTTTGATCTACCTTTTACTTTATGGACCGCGAAAGGGATTAGTTGTGTAGCTAGTGCAGTTGGGAGACCTCTCAATGCTGATCATATTACCCTTTCCAGGAAACGGATCAGTTTCGCTTGTGTTTGTGTTGAGATTGATGCTCGGAACCCCCTTGTCGAGGAGATTGTTTTCCAAAACCCTAATGGCACTAGGGTACCTATTAGGGTTGAGTTCGAATGGGTCCCTGTGAATGTTCCATGTTCCACTTGTGAAGTTTTTGACCATTCGGTGAATTCTTGTCCTAAAAAGGCTCATAGTAAGGAGGTTAATAAACCTTCTCAGTCCAGAATTCCCAAGCCATCTATTCCGTCTATGGATAAAGATGCTATGGTTGACACTACTAAGGATCAGGAGGGTGCCTGGATCCCGGTCACTAAAAAGAAGAAAGGTAAGGGAGCTTCTGTGACCACTCCTGTTAGTTCGAGTGGTGATATACCTCAGTATGCTGACAGGACTCTTGTTTTGGGTGAGTGTTCTTCTAATGGGTTGGATTCGACCCTGGTTGCTCCTTCCTTGCCTGTGGTTTCTTCTGAGACAGTTTCTGTGGAGACATATGGAAATATGAAAGGTGAGTGTTCCCTTGCTTCTTCACATCTTGTTGAGGATCTTCCTAAATCTGATTTAGCTGAGTGCTCGCCTTCTGTAGCTTATGATTCGCCTACTCACATGGTTAACAGTTTGGCTAATAAGGCTATTGACTCTCTGGATTTCAAGAAATTGGCTTATGGTAACAAATCTAGAAAGGGTTCTGGTGGTAAGAGGAGTCAGAAACGGCAGTCCCCTAGGGGGGTCGTCGACGCTGATTTGTTGGGTTTGGCTCTATTCTTCTCTGTTTTAATGATTTTTGGTTGTTGGAACATTCGGGGTCTCAATGACCCATTAAAACATGCTGAAGTTAGGAGGTTTCTTTGTGATGAGAAGCTCTCGTTGTGTGGTTTAGTTGAAACCAAGGTTAAGGAGGTTAATTTTATGAATATCTCTCGTGCGATTAATCCTTCATGGAAGTTTTTTTGCCACTCTGATATTAGCCCGTTGGTCGTATCTGGGTTGTTGGAACCCTAGTGACATTGATGTTAGCATTATTCATTCTTCAGCTCAAGTTATTCATTGTAGTGTGACTCATATTTCTGAGGTGGAATTGTGTAGTTTCGGTGGTTTATGGTGAGTGAACGAGAAAGAAGCGTCGGGATCTTTGGGCTGACCTGACTTCTAGTGGTAGTGTTTTTGATGATTCCCCATGGCTTGTTTTGGGAGACTTCAATGCCATCCGCTCTCCGATTGAGCATTGTGGTGGGTCTGTGGCTTGGCCGGCTTGGAAAGACGATTTGGGCTGCTGTTTGGGTCAGGCTGGGTTGGATGATCTTCAGTTCTCTGGTTGTCAGTTTACTTGGTTTAATAAGCAAATTCAGTCTCCTATTTGGCGTAAGTTGGACCGTGTTCTTGTTAATTCTTCTTGGGAGTGTGTCTTCCGGGTTCTTCTGCCCGCTTTCTTCCTCCCCGGATTTCTGATCATTCTCCTATGGTTATTAAGCTTGCAGAGCTCCCTAAGAGGAAAATCCCCTTTAAGTTCTTTTGAGTTCTGGGTTGATCATCCTGATTTTCTCTCTGTTGTGGCTATGGCGTGGGATATTGATGTTCTTGGTACTCGATGTTCCGGTTTGTTGTTGTAAGCTGAAGAGTGTTAAGTTGGCATTGAAGAAATTTAATGTTGAGCATTTCTCTAAGATTCCGTGTCAAGTTTTGGAGATTAGGAAGAAGTTGGACAGAGTGCAGTGTGCTTTACAGGACTACCCTAGTGACCCTGCTCTGCTAGCTGAAGAAGCTCGTCTTTCGTTACTGTATGGTGATTTGAGTCGGGCTGAGGAAGGCTTCAATAGACAGAAATCTCGTGTTCAGTGGCTTAACCTTGGGGATCAGAATACTAAATTCTTCTTTACCGCTATGAAGAGTTTTCACGGTCGTAGTAAGATTACTTCTATAACCAAAGAGGATGGGACCCGTGTGGAGGAAGATGTTTTGGTTAGAGATGAGATTGTTTCTTTTTTTGAGACCCTTTTAGGTCCTCAGCATGGTCAGCAGGATTTTGATAGGGTGGCCCTTCAATCTGCTATTAATAGACATGTGACTACTGAGTAGAGTGAGGCTCTTTCCAGGAGGTTTCAGATGAGGAGATTAAGGCTGTCCTGTTCGGGTTGAAGGACAATAAAGCTCCAGGCCCAGATGGGTTTAATTCGGGTTTCTTTAAGAAGTCTTGGAATATTGTGGGGAATGATGTCCTTTGTGCTATTCACTCCTTCTTTTCCTCTAGGCGTCTTTTGAGGCAGGTTAATGCTACATCTATTGCTCTGATTCCTAAGATTCCTAACCCTTCCCAGGTTAAGGATTATATGCCTATTTCTTGTTGTAATACTATTTACAAGTGTATTGCTAAGCTTATTGCGAATAGAATCAAGGTTATCCTTCCTTCTGTGATCAGTCATAATCAATCTGCTTTTGTTGCGGGAAGGCGTATCAGCGACAATATTCTTTTGTGTCAGGAATTGGTTCGGAATTATCACCGGACTGGCAGTTCCCCGAGATGTGCTCTTAAGATTGACTTGATGAAAGCTTATGATAATGTTGTTGGGATTTCTTGGTTGAGGTTTTGCGGACTGTTGGTATTCCAGATAGGATGGTGGGTTGGATTCAGGAGTGTATGACTACTACTAGGTTTTCTTTGTCTATTAATGGAGAGTTGCATGGTTTTTTCTCTGGGGGTCGTGGGTTGCGACAAGGTGATCATATGTCTCCTTATCTCTTTGTTTTGGCTATGGAAGTTCTGTCAGGTCTTCTTCGTAATATGGCTCTTAATCCGGGTTTCAAGTTCCACTGACGGTATTCTAAGGACTGTCTTACTCATCTCTGCTTTGCGGATGACCTTATGATTTTTTTGTAAAGTAGATGCATCCTCGGTTTCCTTGATCAAGGATTGTCTCGGGCAGTTCAGTGGTTTATCAGGTTTAATCCCGAATCCAGCTAAAAGTCAATTCTTCTCTTCTGGTATCTCTTCTACCCTTCAAGGCCATCTGCGTCATGTTTTGGGTTTCCAAGTAGGGATTCTTCCAGTGCGGTATTTGGGAGTCCCTTTGATCTCTACTAAACTTCGGGCCTCTGATTGTGCTTCTCTTGTGGATCGTATTGTTATGCGTGCTAAGAGTTGGAGTAGTAAGTTTCTCTCTTATGCGGGTCGGCTTCAGCTTATTAAGTCTGTTTTGTTCTCCATTCAAGTTTATTGGTCTTCCTTATTTATTCTTCCTAAGTCTGTTGTTAGGAAGGTGGAGACGATTCTGCGTTCTTTCCTTTGGAAAGGTAGTGCGCTCACCTCTTCTGGGGTGAGAGTGGCTTGGAGCAAAGTTTGTTTACCTCTAAATGAGGGGGCTGGGGATTAAGAGTTTGGATTCTTGGAATAGAGCGGCTATTGTTAAGCACATTTGGTTTCTTTGTTCTAGCCAGGTTTCCTCTTGGTCAAATTGGGTTCACTCTTATTTGTTGAGGGGGAGAAGTTTTTGGGAGGTCCCTTGTCCTACTGACTGCTCTTGGAGTTGGCGTAAGATCTTGGAGCTTCGTTCTTGGTCCCGGCGGCGGATGAGAGTTAGGATTGGGAATGGTGAGAAGACTTTATTGTGGTTTGATTATTGGCATCCTCTGGGCCCGATTGTGGACACGTTGGGTGAGAGAGTGATTTATGACTCTGGCTTGGATAGGATGGCCACAGTTGCTTCCATTATCTCTGATTCTGCTTGGCATTGGCCCCCTTCTAGGTCTGCTGCCCTTGTTGATCTGGCTCAGTCCCATCTTCCGTCTCCTTCTAGTTTGAGGGAGGATGTGCTAGTTTGGGAGGATGATAGGAGTGGGAGATTTTCTGTGTATAGTGTCTGGAATGCCATGCGGACAAGGGGAACCTTGATGCATTGGTCTCGAGTTGTTTGGTTCCGGAAGGCTATTCCACGCCATTCCTTTCTTCTTTGGATGTCTATTCAGGGAGGCCTTTGTACTCATGATAGTTTGATGAGGTTTGGCATCTCTACTTGCTCGCGTTGTATTCTCTGTGGTTGTTCAAGTGAGGACATTGATCATCTTTTTTTCCAGTGTCTTTTCTCTTCGAGGGTCTGGTCGTCTGTACTGGCTATGTGTGGGTTAGACTGGAGACGCCAGGATTGGCGTCAGACTGTTGAGTGGTTATGTCAGTTCACCGATGCTTCTTTATGTCACCTATTGTTCGTCTGTCTTTTGCAGCGTCAGTCTACCATATTTGGAGGGAGAGGAATGCTCGCACTCATGATATGCCTCTTCGGCCTGTTTCTGCTCTTCTATATGATATTGTTTTTGATGTTCAGAATCGTGCTAGCTTTTTACGTAAGGTGAAACCATCTTATGACAATAAATGGCTTCACCTTTCGTGGCACTTGCCCGATGACATCTTCTGTTGATCTTTACTTGTAGCCTTTCGGCTTTTCTTCTAGGAGGGCTTGTCCTCTCTAGTTGCCTGGGGTATGCCCCTTTGCTCCTTGTATAGTTTTCTTTTGGTTATAATACTTACTTTATCCAAAAAAAAAAAAAACAAGGCTGGGCCCCCAAAAGAGTCTCATAAAAAGACACAATCTCCCCCTCACCAAAACCTCATCCTCCAAACGAGTCACATCCTCCTTAGAAACAGAAGTAATCTTACTGCGAAAATGATGATGCTTCATAGCATGGAAAAAGAATATCGTATTTTGATCCCCAAGGTTGAGCCACTGAACACGAGATTTATGTCTAGCTAAACCATCCTCAGCCCGACTAAGGTCACCATACTAAAAAGAAGGTCTCGCCTCTTCTGCTAACAGAGTCGAGTAACTCGGGTTATCTTGTAAGACACACTGCACCCTCTCCAACTCCTTCCAAACCTCCAAAGCCCTACCCATAAGATTAGAAAAGTGCTCAACATTAAACTTCTTTAGAGCCACCTTTACACTTTTCAACTTACGACACAAGCAGAACATCGAGGTATCACAAACATCAATATCCCAAGCCCTAGCCATAACAGTAAGGAAATCTGGATGATCCGCCCAAAAATCAAAGCATTTAAAAGGAGTTTTCCTCTTAGGGAGCTCAGAAAGGTTAACAACCACATGAGAGTGGTCTGAAATCCGAGGGGGAAGGAACTTGACAACCGAACCCGGAAAGAGACACTCCCAATAGGAATTAGCAACAACACGATCTAACTTCCGCCAAATAGGAGAACAAACCTACCTATTAAACCACGTAAAGCCACAGCAAGAAAACTGAAGATCATCCAAACCAGCCTAGCCCAATCAACAACCCAAGTCTTCCTTCCAAGAAGGCCACGACAAAGAACCGCCACTATGTTCAAGAGTATAATGAATAGCATTGAAATCACCCATAACTAACCATGAAGAAGCATCAAAATCACTACCACTACCAAGCAAATCAGCCCAAAGCTCCCGACGCCTCTCATAATCACACTCACCATAGACCACAGAAACCACATAGCTCCAAAGATAAGAAACATGTGAAACACGACAATGTATAGCTTGAGGAGAAGAGAGAATAATGCTCACATCAACATCACTAGGATTCCAACAAACCCAAATTCGACCAAATGGAAGAACATCGGGATGGCAAAAAAACTTTCACGAAGGATTTATAGCTCAGGAAACATTCACAAAACTAATATCATTCACCTTAGTTTCAACTAAACCACACAAAGAAAGATTCTCATCACGAAAGAACCTCCTAACTTCAGCTTGTTTCATATATGGTCATTGAGAACCCGGATATTCCAACAACCAAAAATCATTAAAAACAGACAAAAATGGAGAAATTCACCTAAGCAAATCATCGACATCTGCCCCCTTTCGGGGATTGAAGTTTCTGACTCATCTTACCTCCCGAGTCCTTCTTATGCTAGTTACCATAATCCAACTTCTTTTTCTCCATGGAGTCTTTGGCCTTAACAGCTAGCAAGTTATCATTCGAAAGCGGTGAATCATAAACGGATACAAGTGGAATCTCAGCTAAACCATCCTCTGAAATATCCCTAACATGTAGTGTGACCATAGAAGTGCATTCACCCATCCCTCTTATCCAAAACCTCCACAACAACTTCCTTAGAAGTACAAACTAGCACTGAAGTAATTACCGGAGCCGAATCCAAACCCTTAGAAGAGCACTCACCCGGAACAATAACCCTGGTGGTGTCGTAGGTGTGGATGGAGCTCTTGCGTTTGGGAATTTGGGGACTGTGATCGCTAGTCCAGTTGTCGAGTGCTTGAGTGATCAACTGACGGTACATTCGAGGTTGGGGGCGTTGGTGCAGCAGTTGTGAACAATTGTAGTATTGGACTGAATGTTGCTGTTGGAGGTGCCGTAGGTGGGGATGAAGTTATTGCGTGTGGTAATTTGGGGATTGTGATGCCGATTTCTTGTAGCATATCTGAGGCAGTGAAGGCATTTGGAAATGCTATTGTTTCTAGTCCAGTTGCCGAGTGTTTGAGTGTTCAAGCGACTGCACGTTCGGGGTTGGGGGCATTGGTGCAAAAGGTACCTTGAGCTATGCAAAAGTGTTGAATGGTTCCAATGAGGTAGATACTCTTGATCCGGTGTCTATTTCAACTACCTTACACTATGTTCAACAGAACTTAGTTGATGGACGGGTTAAGGTGTGTCCTCTTTTAGAGGTTGCTGATGAAGGAAGTGTTTTTTGGCGTAGCACATTAGTTGGGTATTTTATGGGAAAAAGGCTACTGTTTCAAATTATTGACTCTATTGCTCATAAGATATGGGGGAGGTTTGGCTTGCGGGAGGTTATGACTTCAGAAAATGGTTTCTTTTTATTTAGATTTGATAATTTTTAGGAAGCCTGTGCAGTTTTGGACAAAGCTTCGTGGCATATGGCCAATAGGCCGTTGGTTCTTAAACTTTGGCAACCGAGTTTACCTTTTACCAAGGAGGACATCTATAAGGTTTCGGTGTGGGTTCGACTTTACAATCATCTTTTTGAGTACTAGACTGCTAAGGGACTTAGTTTTGTGGCAAGTGCTGTTGGTAGGCCTCTCAATGCTGACCATATTACCCTTTCCAGGAAACGACATAGATTTTCTCGAGTTTGTGTTGAAATTGATGCTCGGAAAGCTCTGGTTGAGGATATTGACTTCCAGTGCCCTAATGGTATGTGGTTAAAAGTTAGGGCCTAATTTGAGTGGATTCCTGTGAAATGTACTACTTGTGAGGTTTTTGGTCATTCGCTGAATTCTTGCCCTATGAAGGCTCCCAGTAGAGAGGAAAGTAAGCCTTCACGGACCCGAGTTCCTAATACCACCACTCATGCTATGGTTGCAGCTGTCTCGGATGTGGTAGTCAAGGAAATAGAGGGTGCATGAATTTCGGTCTCTAAGAAAAAGAGGGGTAAGGCTTCGGCTCTGTTTACTCCTATTAAGCCGGGTGGGGCCGTGATTTCTGGTGATGCCGCCAATAAAGTTTTTGTTCTGGGTGAGTGCTCTTCTAAGAGTTTGGAATCGGTTTCAATAGTTACTTCTGTGCTAGTTTGTATTTCTAAGGAAGTTATTGAGGAGGCTGTGGATAAGAGGGAGGAGGTGAATGCACTCCTATTGCAACACTTCTTCTTAGAGATCCTTCTGAGGATGGTTTAGCTGAGATTCCGCTTGTTACGAATTATAATTCACCCCTTCCTAATGATAACATGCTAGCTGTTAAGGCTAAAGACTCTTTAGAGAAAAAAAAAAGCTGGATGATTATGGTAGCATGCCTAAGAAGGGCTCAGGAGGGAAGAGGAGTCAGAAACGACAATCCACGGGGGGTAGACGGTGATGATTTGCTTTGGTGGGTTTCTCTTCTTCAATTTGTTTTTATGATTTTTGGTTGTTGGAATATCCAGGGTCTCAATAACCTTATGAAACAAGCTGAAGTTAGGAGGTTCTTTCGTGATGAGAAACTTTATGTGTGTGGTTTAGTTGAAACTAAGGTGAAGGATATTAATTTTGTGAGTGTTTCTCGAGCTATTAATCCTTCGTGGAAGTTTTATTGCCATCCTAATGTTCTTCCGTTTGGTCATATTTGGGTTTGCTGAAATCCTAGTGATGTTGATGTGAGTATTTTTCGTTCATCTCCTCAAACTATTCACTTTCGTGTTTCACATGTTTCTACTCTTTAGAGTTGTGTGGTGTCTGTGGTATATGATGAGTGTGATTATGAGAAGCGTCAGGAGCTTTGGGCTGATTTGGTTACTTGTGGTAGTGATTTTGATACTTCTCCATGGTTAGTTATGGGGGATTTCAACGCTATTCATTCTACTCTCGAGCATAGTGGCGGTTCTTTGTAGTGGCCTTCTTGGAAAGACGATTTGGGATGCTGCTTGGGACAGGCTAGTTTGGATGATTTTAGTTTTCTGGCTGTCGCTTTACACGGTTTAATAAGCAGGTTCACTCTCCTATTTGGCGGAAGCTAGATCGTGTTGTTGCTAATTCCTATTGGGAGTGTCTCTTTCCGGGTTTGGCGGTAAGGTTTCTTCCCCCTCAGATTTCAGACCACTCTCCTATGGTTGTTAAACTTGCTAAGCTCCCGAAGAGGAAGATCCCTTTTAAATTCTTTAATTTCTAGGCTGATCATCCTGATTTCCTTTCTGTTGTGGCTAGAGCTTGGGATATTGAGGTTTGTGGTACTCTGATGTTTTGCTTGTGTCATAAGTTGAAAAGTGTGAAGTTGGCCCTGAAGAAGTTTAATGTTGAACACTTTGCCAATCTTTCGGGCAGAGATTTGGAGGTTAGGAGGGAGTTGGAGAGGGTGCATGAAGTCTTATAAGATAACCCTAGTGACGCTGCTCTGTTAGCAGAAGAGGCGAGATTATCGTTATGGTATGGTGACCTCAACGGGCTGAGGAGGGTTTGGTCAGACAGAAATCTTGTGTTCAGTGGCTCAACCTTGGGGATCAGAATACGAAGTTCTTTTTCCATGCTTTGAAACATCATGATGCGTCCCACATCGGTTGCGGGGTGCCTCCTGGGTTGGTTTATAAGGCCAGGGCCAACCCTCTCCCTCTGAGCTAGCTTTTGGGGCAGAGTTAGGGCTTGGGTTCTTATCAGTTGGTATCAGAGCCACCACTCCATGTGAATGGCCGATGTCTCTTGGGGTTTGGCAAAACGCCGACTGAGGCAGTCGGGTCTCAATGGGGTGGGGATGATGCGTCCCACATCGGTTGCGGGGTGCCTGCTGGGTTGGTTTATAAGGCCAATGCCAACCCTCTCCCTTTGAGCTAGCTTTTGGGGCAGAGTTAGGGCTTGGGTTCTTATCAGTTGGTATCAGAGCCACACTCCATGTGAATGGCCGATGTCTCTTGGGGTTTGGCAAAACGCCGACTGAGGCAGTCGGGTCTCAATGGGGTGGGGATGATGTGTCCCACATCGGTTGCGGGGTGCTCCTGGGTTGGTTTATAAGGCCAAGACAACCCTCTCCCTTTGAGCTAGCTTTTGGGGCAGAGTTAGGGATTGGGTTCTTATCACATCATCATCGTTGTAGCAAGATTACTTCAGTTTCTAAGGAGGATGGGACTCGTTTGGAGGATGATGCTTTGGTGAGTGAGGAGATTGTGTCTTTTTATAAGACTCTCTTGGAGCCTTAACCTTGTCCGGAGGAATTTGATAGGGATATTCTTCATTCCGCTATTACTAAGTACGCATCTGTTGAGCAGAGGGAGATTCTAGCTAGGGAGGTTTCTTTTGAGGAGATTAGGTCTGTTTTGTTTTATTTGAAGGATAATAAGGCCCTGGCCCGGACGGGTTTAATTCGGGTTTCTTTAAGAAGGCTTGGAGTATTGTGGGTGATGGTGTCCTTTGTGCTATTCATTCTTTCTTTTGTTCGGGGAGACTCCTGAAGCAGGTTAGTGCAACAGCTATTGCTCTAATCCCGAAGAACCCTAACCCCTCTCAGGTTAAGGACTTTCGACCTATTTCTTGTTGTAATACTATTTACAAGTGTATTGCCAAGCTTATTGCGAATCACATTAAGATTGTTCTCCCTTCAGTGGTCAGTACTAATCAATCTGATTTTGTTGCGGGGCAGCGTATTAGCGACAATATTTTATTGTGCCAGGAACTGGTAAGGAATTATCATCAGAGTGGCGGGATCCCGAGGGGTGCTCTTAAGATCGATCTGATGAAGGCTTATGATACTGTTCGATGGGATTTTATGGTTGAGGTTTTGAGGACCATTGGGTTTCCTGAGAGGATGGTGGAGTGGATTCGGGAGTGTATGACTTCTACTATGTTTTTTGTGTCTGTTAATGGAGAGCTGAATGGTTTTTTCTCTAGGGCCCGTGGTTTGCGTCAGCGTGATCCTATGTCTTCTTATCTTTTTATTTTGGCTATGGAAGTTCTTACGGGTTTACTTCGGAATATGGCTCAGGATCGGGGTTTCAAGTTTCATTGGCGTTGTTCTAAGAATCGTCTCACACATCTTTGTTTTGCAGATGACCTGATGATTTTTTATACGACGGATGTCTCATTGTCTCTTTGATTAGGGATTGTCTTCGGCAGTTTATGAGTTTATCAGGTTTGGTTCCGAATCCAATGAAGAGTCATCTGTTTTCCTCCGTTATTTCCCCCACTCTTAAGCATAGGCTGCTTCATGTTTTGGATTTCCAAGAGGGTGTTCTTCCAGTGCAATATTTGGGTGTTCCCTTAATTTCTTCGAAGCTTGGAGCCTCAGATTATGCTACCCTTGTTGAGCGTATTATCGGGCGTGCTAATAGTTGGTGTAATAGGTTTCTTTTGTTTGCTGGGAGGCTTCAACTTATTAAGTCGGTTTTGTTCTCCATTCAAGTTTATTGGTCTCCCTTGTTCATTCTCCCTAAGTATGTTATTAGGAAGGTGGAGACGACTCTTAGATCTTTCCTATGGAAGGGTAGTGAGCTTACTTCCTCAAGGGCGAAGGTGGCTTGGTGTAGAGTTTGTTTACCTTTAGAAGATGGAGGCCTGGGGGTTAAAAGTTTGGAAACTTGGAATAGAGCGGCCATTATTAAGCATTTATGGTTTCTTTGCTCTGGTCAGGTGTCTTCTTGGTCGAATTGGGTTCGGTCTTGACAAGAACTCACTTGGGTTGGAAACCAAGCAAACCCCCAAGCATCTTTCTCAAAACCCCAAAGAACTTTGAATACTGATTTTGTAGGAACAAAACCCAACCAAGATCAGCCCCTAACCACCATGAAACTCATGTCCATGATAACCACAAGCATGAAATCAGATTGTATTTTGCTAGCAATGAACACCACTAAGTTTTTTTTTTTTTATAAGGTAAGTATTATAACCAAAAGAAAACTATACAAGAGCAAAGGGGCATCCCCCAGGATCTAGAGAGGACAAGCCCTCCTAGAAGAAAGCCAAACGGCTACAATAGATCAACTAAAGATGTCATTGGGCAAGTGCCACGAAAGGTGAAGCCATTTATTGTCATAAGATGGAGTCACCTTACGTAAAGAACTAATACGATTCCGAACATCAAAAACAATATCATATAGAAGAACAGAAACTGGCCTAAGAGGCATATCATGAGTGCGAGCATTCCTCTCCCTCCATATATGGTAAACTGACGCTGCAAAGGACAGACGAACCAGAAGATGATATAAAGAGGCACCAGAGAACTGACAAAGCCACTCAATAGTTTGGCGCCAATCTCGACAGCTCCAGTCTAAACCACACATGGCTAGCACAGACGACCAAACCCTCAATGAAAAGAGGCACTGAAAAAAAAGATGATCGATGTCCTCACTCGAACAACCACAAAGGATACACCGCGAGCAAGAGGATATACCAAATCTCATAAGACTGTCCTGAGTACACAGGCCTCCCTGAATGGACATCCAAAGAAGAAAAGAATGGCGGGGAATAGATTTCCGGAACCATACAACTCGGGACCAAGGCATCTCGGGTCTCCTCGACCTCAAAGCATTCCAGGCACAATCCACTGAAAATTTCCCATGTCTATCATCTTCCCAAACCAGCATATCCTCCCTCAAACTAGAAGGAGACGGAAGGTGAGTCTGAGCCAGATCAACAAGAGCAGCAGATCTAGAAGGGGGCCAATGCCAAGCAGAATCAGAGATAATGGAAGCAACTTTCGCCATCCTATCCAAGCCAGAATCATAAATCACTCTCTCGCCAATGAGTACTCAATCGGGCCTACAGGATGCCAATTATCAAACCACAATAAAGTCGACTCGCCATTCCCAATACACACTCTCATCCGCCGACGGGACCAAGAACGAAGCTCCAAAATCTTACGCCAACTCCAAGAGCAATCAGAAGGACGAGGGATCTCCCAAAAACTTCTCCCCCTCAGTAAATAAGAGTAAACCCAAGTAGACCAAGAAGAAACCTGACCAGAACAGAGAAACCAAATATGCTTGACAATAGCTGCTCTATTCCAAGCTTCCAGACTCTTTATACCCAGACCCCCCTCCTTAAGAGGTAAACAAATTTTGCTCCAAGCTACTCTAGCCCCAGTAGTGATAAGCGCACTACCCTTCCAAAGGAAGGAACGAAGGATAGTCTCCACCTTCCTAATCACAGACTTAGGAAGAATAAATAAAGAAGACCAATAAACTTGAATGGAGAACAAAACAGACTTTATAAGCTGGAGCCGACCAGCATAAGAGAGAAACTTACAACTCCAACTTTTAGCACGCATAACAATACGATCCACAAGAGAAGCACAGTCAGAGGCCCTAAGTTTAGTAGAGATCAAAGGAACCCCCAAATACCTCACAGGAAGAGTCCCCACCTGGAATCCCAACACATCTCGCAGTTGGTCTTGCATAGAAAGAGAGATGCCAGAAGAGAAGAGATGACTCTTAGCTGGATTCGGAATTAAACCTGATAAACCACTGAACTGCCCAATACAATCCTTGATCAAAGAAACAGAGGATGCATCTGCTTTACAAAAAATCATAAGGTCATCTGCAAAACAGAGATGAGTAAGACGGTCCTTTGAACACCGCCAATGGAACTGGAAACCCGGATCAGTAGCCATATTACGAAGAAGGCCTGATAAAACTTCCATAGCCAAAACAAAGAGATAAGGAGACATAGATCAGACATGGACACACCACGACCCCCAGAGAAAAAACCATTCAGCTCACCATTAATAGAAACAGAGAATCTCGTAGTAGTCATACACTCCTGTCAACCCACCATCCCTCCATCACTCTCAGGAATCAACAGTCCTCAAACCTCAACAAAAAATCATAAGAAAGTGTCATAAGCTTTCATCAAGTCTATCTTAAGAGCACACCTCGGGGACCGCTATTCCGGTGATAATTCCGAACCAATTCTGACATAAGAGAATATTGTCGCTAATACGCCTTCCCTCGACAAAAGCAGATTGATTCTGACTGATCACTGAAGGGAGAATGACCTTAATTCTGTTCGCAATCAGCTTAGCAATGCACTTGTAAATGGTGTTACAGCAAGAAATGGGCCTATAATCCTTAACCTGGGAAGGGTTAGGAATCTTAGGAATCAGAGCAATGGATGTAGCATTTACCTGCCTCAAAAGACGTCCAGAAGAAAAGAATGAATGAATAGCACATAAGACATCATCCCCCACAATATTCCAACACTTCTTAAAGAAACCCGAATTAAACCCATCCGGACCTGGAGCTTTATTGTCTTTCAGCCTGAACAAAACAGCCTTAATCTCATCATCCTCAACCTCACGAGAAGAGCCATACTCTGCTCCTCAGTCACATGTCTAGTGATAGCAGAATGGAGGGTCACCCTATCAAAATCCTGCTGACGATGCTGAGGACCAAAAAGGGACTCAAAAAAGGAAACAATCTCATTTCTAACCAAAGCATCTTCCTCCACTCGGGTACCATCCTCTTTAGTAATAGAAGTAACCTTACTACGGCCATGAAAACTCTTCATAGCGGTAAAGAAGAACTTAGAATTCTGATCCCCAAGGTTAAGCCACTGAACACGAGATTTCTGTCTATTAAAGCCTTCTTCAGCCCGACTCAAATCACCATAACTCACTGAAAGACAAGCTTCCTCAGCTAACAGAGCAGGGTCACTGGGAAAGTCCTGTAAAGCACATTGACTCTATCCACTCCTTCCTGATCTCCAAAACACGACAAGAAATTTTAGAGAAATGCTCAACATTAAATTTCTTCAAAGCTGCTTTAACATTCTTTAGCTTACAACATAACCGGAACATTGGAGTACCATGAACATCAATATCCCAAGCCCTAGCCACAACAGAGAGAAAATCAGGATGATCCACCCAAAACTGAAAGAATTTAAAGGGAATTTTCCTTTTAGGGAGCTCTGCAAGCTTAACAACCATAGGAGAGTGATCAGAGATCCGGGAAGGAAGAAAGCGGGCAGAAGAACCCGGGAAGATACACTCCCAAGAAGGATTTACCAGAACACGGTCCAACTTGCGCCAAATAGGAGACTGAATCTGCTTATTAACCAAGTAAACTTACACCCAGAATACTGCAGATCATCCAAGCCAGCTTGACCCAAACAGCAACCCAAGTCATCTTTCCAAGCTGGCCAAGCCACAGATCCACCACTATGCTCAAACGGAGAACGGATAGCATTGAAATCACCTAAAACAAGCCAAGGGGAATCATCAACCAAACTACCACAATTAAGCAGGTCAGCCCAAAGATCTCGCCGCTTCTCGTAATCACACTCACCATAAACCACAGAAACTACACAATTCCACACCCCAGAAATAGGAGTCACACGACAGTGAATAGCTTGAGCTGAAGACTGAATAATGCTAACAACAACATCATTTGGATTCCAACAAACCCAGATACGACCAAACGGACTAATATCAGAATGGCAAAAAAACTTCCAAGAAGGATTAATCGCACGAGAGACATTCATAAGATTAACCTCCTTAACCTTGGTTTCAACTAAACCACACAACGAGAGCTTCTCCTCACTAAAAAACCTCCTGACTTCAGCATGTTTTAACGGGTCATTGAGACCTCTAATATTCCAACAACCAAAAATCATTAAAACAGATGAAAAAAGGCCAAACCCACAAATCAACGTCGACGACCCCCCCCAGAAGACTTCCCCTTCTGACTCCTTTTCCCACCTGAACCCTTTTTGATTTGTTACCATAAATCAATTTCTTAGATTCCAGGGAGTCAACAGCCTTAATAGCCAAACTGTTAACCAACGGAGTAGGCGAATCATAAACTGCAGACGGCGAGCACTCATATACCTCAGTATAAGGAAGATCCTCACCAAGTTGTGAGGAGTCAATAGAGTTTTCCCCTTTCAAATTACCATCTATCACCAAAGAAGCAGTCTCAGAAGGAATCACAGGTAGAGAATGAGTAACCAAAGTCGGATTCAATCCATTAGAAGAACCCTCACCCAAAACAGGAATTCTCTCAGCAATCAAAGGCACCACATCACTCGAACTAACATGATGGTTCAAAGAAGTACCCTTACCTTTCTTATTTTTAGTGACCGGGATCCAAGCCCCCTCTTGAACCTTAGCAGATTCAACCGTAGAGTCTTTATCTGTAGAAGGAATCGGCTTGTGAATAACGGGCGGGGCAGGTTTTTTAACCTCCTTACTAGGAGCCTTTTTAGGGCAAGAAATCACCGAGTGACCAAAAACTTCACAAGTTGAGCATTTCACAGGAACCCATTCAAACTCAACCCTAATAGGGACTCTAGTGCCATTAGGGTATTGGAAGACAATCTCCTCATCAAGGGAATTCCGGGCATCAATCTCAACACAAACACGAGCAAAACTGAGTCGTTTCCTGGACAGTGTAATATGGTCAGCATTGAGAGGTCTCCCAATGGCACTAGCAACACAACTAATCCCTTTCGCCGTCCATAAAGGAAAAGGTAGGTCAAACAATCTGATCCAGACCGGGACCTTGAACAAATCCTCCTTAGTCAAAGATAAATTTGGATGCCAAAGTTTTAGAACCAAAGGTCTATTAGCCATATGCCAAGGGGCTTCATCCAACACCACACTCGCCTCTTGAAGGCTATCGAATCTAAACAAAAAGAACCATTATCGGAGGTAAGAACTTCCAGCAAACCCATTCTTCCCCATAACTTGTGAGCAATAGAATTAACAGTTTGGAAGGGGAGACGTTTTCCCACAAAGTAACCCACTAAAGTATTCCTCCAGTACACACTTCCTTCTTCAATCACTTCAGCAGATGGGCACACGACAACCTTACCATCTATAATGTTAGGTGTGACATAATGTAAAGCAGTAGACAGATAAGTTGAATCGAAATGGTCAACTCCCAAAGAACCATTCAAAGCAGATGCATAACTCTTAGGTCCACCAGAGTATCCCCCACCTACAACTACAGGAGACGCAGGCACAGCCTCCTGACTCACACCAATTTCCGAACCATTCTTCAACTCCACTACCCCAAATTCTAAGCTGCTAGCAGACCCCCCTGCACCAGCAGGTTTAGACTCGCTAACAACACAAACAGGCCCAGGTGATACACCCAATCCAGAGACATTAACCTTCATGCCACCAGCAGCGCAACCAACGGCGCCAATAACAGATTCTGAACCTCCAATACCCCCATCAGTCACAAGACCAGGAACACAATCCAGTTTAGAAGGATCAGCTTCCCCTGCCAATTTACCATTTCTACAAAGACCAGAATCACTGCCAACCGCAGCACCACAAATGCTCAGACTGCCGACCAAACCAGGACCAGAATCTACCAGACCCCTATCAACGCCAATGCCAGAACCAGAAACCAAACAAACCTCATCAACCAAAACCACGTCCCCAGCAACCACACTTCCAACAGAGTTACCTTCAACACCATGTTCAGAAGCACAAGCAGAGCAAACAGAATGTGACCCTAACCCAGGCTTACAAGAACACAAACTGCCGGCGATACCATCTTCTAATCCAAAACCCGAGACACCAACAACTACACCATCAGTGCCAGAATCAAATCCCAAACATCCTTCAATCTTCGAGCTCACCTCATACTCGACCTTACCACCACTGTCAATACCAGAATTACCAGCACAGCTTACTGACTCAGAGGCGCCATAACCAGACCGGCACGAACCCAATCTTCCAGCAGGACCTCCTTCTGAGGCATAAGGCTCGACACAGGTCACGGACATCGGTGCTGGAACTGAGGCCGAAGATGAGCGACCATAACCAGTCGTGGGCTTCAATCGACCAGAATCAAGAACCAAAGGAGGCGAGGGTACAGTGTTCACAAAAACAGACCTAACAGCCTTGCGACTGTGACCAGGGAGTCGCGGCCCCCCAACAGAAAAACCAGACGAAGCCATCAGAGGAAAGACTAGACAGAAGAAGAAAAGGGTAGATCTGAGAGGAGAACCGAGATTTGAGAAGGGATGAACGGAACGGTTGAAAACCAAACCGATCTGAGAAAACAAAGTGAAAAAACGGGATACAGATCTGAGAAAATAAAAGGGTAAAAAGAAATCAAAATAACGGGATTAATCAGGTTTTCGGGGAAAATAAGTTTAGTAAAGCAGATCTGAGAGGAGAGAATCAATTGGTAGAAGACCAAAGGGATCCAGGTTGACGAAGGAGAAGAAGCAAATCGCCCAGTTGAGACACCACTAAGTTGCAATCTTAGATAAGTCAATTTGAACTTGAAAGGGGAAATCTCTCCCCTCAACAAGGTTTCGGCCATAGCCATGGTAAGCTCAAGCTTTCTTCTCTTTCAAATGTTGTACGTTACGTTCATTGTCTCCAAAATACAAGAAGAGTCATATAATAAGGGTTACAAGAGAGTAAAAGACTAAAATGACCCTAGAGCTAAAATTACCAAAAGCCCTAAGTCAAGCACCTCAACCACGACCATTAAGGTCCTTTTACACCTAAATAAACTTAAAACAAATTAGAAGCTAATCTCACTTAAGCTAATTGAGGTGCTTACATGCTATAGTAATTGACGTGCTTCCGGTTAAGTATAGATCTAAGCATAATTAAGCCTAATGACATAGTCAACCATGCTAATTACATCATAAATAAAGTCAAAATGTGGAGCACAAATGACAAAAATGCCCCCATTAACCTCCCACATGTGCTTCCCTCACTAACAACTCACGCAATACTATAAACAGGAATGCATAATCTATTCTCCCTAAACAGAAACCCATCATGTTGTAGATTTACTAAAAGCAGACTTTTCACATGCAGCATAGATAGTACTAAAGTCAATATCACTAGCATAAAGTTCTTTAATAAATTCAAACCCAACATTCTTGCACTCATAAGTAAGTAAAGCATACTTCGCGATAGTGCATCGGCGACAATGTTTTCCTTACCTTGTTTGTAGCGGATTACATATGGAAATGTCTCAACAAACTCAACCATTTTTTGCGTGTCGTTTGTTCAGCTTACTTGCCCTTCAGATGCTTCAATGATTCATGATCTGTATGGATGACAAACTCTCGAGGCCACAAATAATGCTGCCAAGTCTCAAGGGCTCGCACTAGCTCATACAACTCCTTGTCATATGTGGGGTACCTCAAAACTGCTCCATTTAGCTTCTCACTAAAGTAAGCTATTGGTCGCTTTTCTTGCATAAGAACCGTCCAATGCCTATCCCGGATGCGTCACAACTCAATCTCAATGTCTTCTCAAAGTTGGTAGTGCCAAGATTGGTGTACTGCACAACTTCATTTTCAGATCCTGGAATGCACACTCCTGCTCTTCACCCCATTTGAAGCCAACAGTCTTCTTCACTACTTCAGTCAATGGTGCTGCAATGCTACTGAAGTCTTTAACTAATACGGTAGAAGCTTGCTAATCCATGGAAGCTTCTGACTTCTGTCACTATTGTTGGTGTTGGCCAATCCTGAATTGCCTTCACCTTTTCTAATCGACCTCGATGCCATCTGCACTCACAACAAATCCAAGGAAAAATATTCTATCCATACAAAAAGTGCACTTATCAAAGTTAGCATACAGTTTTTCTTGCCTTAACACATCAAGAACATGCTTCAAATGCATAATGCTCATCTACTGTTTTACTGTAAACTAAGATGTCATCAAAATAAACCACAACAAACTTACCTAAAAATGCACGCATAACATGATTCATCAATCTCATAAATGTGCTAAGTGCGTTTGAAAGACCAAATGGCATAACTAACCATTCATACAAGACATACTTAGTCTTAAATGCAGTTTTCCACTCATCTCCCTCTCTCATGCGAATTTGATGGTATCCACTCTTTAAATCAATCTTACTAAAAATTTTGGAACCATGCAATTCATCCAACATGTCATCTAGTCAAGGAATGGGGTGACGATACTTTACCGTAATATTGTTGATAGCACATACGCCACGTCCCATCTTTCTTAGGAACTAGAAGCACTGGTACTGCACAAGGACTCATGCTTTCCCTTACATACCTCTTGTCCATCAACTCCCGTAGTTGCCTTTGTAGCTCCTTTGTCTCCTCGGGATTGCTCCTATAAGCCGGTCTGTTAGGAATGACTGCTCCAGGTATGAAGTCTATCTGGTGTTCAATACCTCTAATGGGTGGAAGCCCACTAGGTATGTCCTCTGTTAGTACGTCACAGTAATCCTGCCAAAGAGATGAAATAGACACAGGAAGCAAAGGGTCAGAGTTAGTAAAATAAATATGAGGCTCTTTATAGACTAACAATAGCATGAGCTTGCTAGCCTTGAACGCTTTCCTCGCTTCACCTTCACCCATGTAGAAACTCTTTTTAACTCTCCCTTTTGTTTCCCCCTCACGTTCACTCACACTCCCCTTGGGAACTCCCACGGCATTTGCCTTATTTTTCTCACCAGATACACCACTCTCACTAGTCTCACCCAAGGTGGTGTTTCCCTTCGCTCTCTCTTTGTCACGCTCAAGTTGCAACTTAACCTGATCTTCATGGACTTGTGCAGGTGTAAGTGGGTATAATGTAATGGGTTTTCCCTTATGCTGGAAAGAGTACTTGTTCTTGAACCCATCATGAATAACCTTCTTATCAAACTGCCACGGCCTGCCCAAAAGAATATGTCCTGCATGCATCGGTATCACATCACATAGGACATCATCTGTGTATGGCCCAATGGTAAAGCTCAACAATACCTGCTTTGTCACACTTATTTCCCCACAATCATTTAACCACTGCAACTTGTAAGGCTTCGGGTGTCTCAAGCAACTCAACCCCAATCGCTCAATCAAAGCTATTTAGCAACATTAGTACAACTACCCCCATCTATGATCATACTACATCCCTTGCCATTCACACGGCACCTAGTATGGAATATGTTCTCCCTCTGTTGCACACTCTCATCCTCTACAACATGAGCACTCAAAGCACGCTTGATAACTAAGGATAAGTTATTCAGCGGGTATGCAGCTCCCTCATGGTCACTAGCATCCTCCAACTCTGGCATCTCCTCCTCGACCTCACTATCGGTAGAGTACACCTCTCCACTTTTTTTATCAATCAATAAGGTACGCCTATTGGGACATTGTGAAGCATAATGTCCCATTCCCAAACACTTGAAACACTTGACATCCTTAGTTCTAGCAGCTGCACCCTCAGGTTTTGGTCTAGTTTTGCTCGGTTCTGCAGCCTCTTAACCTTTTTTTTTGGATAAGGTAAGTATTATAACCAAAGAAAGCTATACAAAGAGCAAAGGGGCAACCCCAGGCACTAGAGAGGACGACCCTCCTAGGAAAAACAAAAGCTACAAAGCCAAAAGGCTACAAAAGAATCAACAAAAGATGTCATCGGGTAAGTGCCACGAAAGGTGAAGCCATTTATTGTCATAAGATGGATTCACCTTCGTAAGGAGCTAACACGATTCCGAACATCAAAAACAATATCATAAAGAAGAGCAGAAACAGGCCGAAGAGGCATATCATGAGTGCGAGCATTCCTCTCCCTCCAAATATGGTAGACTGACCTGCAAAAGACAGATGAACCAGAAGATGACATAAAGAGGCTCCGGAGAACTGACATACCCACTCAACAGTCTGACACCAATCTCGGCGACTCCAATTAACCCACAATGGCCAGCACGACGACCAGACCCTTGAAGAATAGATGCACTGGAAGAAAAGATGATCAATGTCCTCACTCGAACAACCACAAAGAATACACCGCGAGCAAGCCGAGATGCCAAATCTCATCAGACTGTCCTGAGTACAAAGGCCACCCTGGATAGACATCTCAGTGTAATAGTCCTCAACACTCTTGGTCCCCTGATATAGATGTTGTAGTTTCTGATACAATTCCCTATAGTAATGGCTGGGTATAAATCTCTTTCTCATGAGACCTCTAAGTTCTGCCCATGTCTGAACCGGTCTCTCATAATTTCTCCTACGAGTAGAGACAAGCTAATCCCACCAAATCATAGCATAATCGGTAAACTCAATTGCTGCCAGATTGATCTTCTTATCATCTGAGAAGTGATGACAGCTGAAAATCAATTTTATTTTCTTTTCCCATTCTAAATAAGCTTCAGGATCATTCTTGCCGTGGAATGTTGGTATCTTGATCTTGATGCTACCTAGATCACCATCTACATCTCCTCGTCTACCATATTCCCTCATATCATAATCCCCTCTTCTGGCATCAAATGCACCTCTATCATCAAACCGCCTATCCCTCCTATCATTTCTCCTATCAAACTTCTATTAGGCCTCCTATCATGCCCAGGCTGAAATCTCTCCTCCACGTCATCAAAACCATCAGAATCATCAAACTCATTTTCAACTTCCTCTTCATCTGGTGGAACATATTGTGGTGGTACACGGCGAGGTGGCACATTGTGAGGTGGTGGTACTCTGGGACCGCTACCAGTTTGAATACTCTCTACACTCTTGGACAATCTCTCCAAAGCAGTATTCATGTTCTCCATCATATCTGTAAATTTCCTATCCAAAGCCTCAAGCTTTTCATCAGTAGTTAGACCTGCCATCTCAACACTAAACAAACAGATTAGAAATAACAAGAAAGTAAAGCAAATATGTAAATCCTCACAATCTCATGTGTTTACACTCGAATGATATCACTCCACTCGTGTTTGCACTCTATTGGCTTTTACCTGATATTGTGCTCACAATCACTGCCTTTTACCACACTTGAGTTCGTCCTCAATTCAAATGTGAACCACACTCAATCCAAGAATACAAACCAAATGTAGTCCTCAAGCTAGCATGAACACAACAGACCCAACAATATATATATATATATAGGGCAGGCGGAAAAACAAAACACGAACAGGAATAGTGATGACGGAGACTCAATCAAAATACTTAAGCTAGAGTAATTAGAAATAAAGAGTAAACAATTAGCACAATGGAAAAAAAAATAAGCATGCAAATTCACGGTCGTATGCAATTTCGGGAGAAAATTTGGCACCTCTATAGAAATTTTGATAGAATACCCTCCATGGGCACCTAAATGACAATATGGAATAAACTAGATTCAACCAAAAAAATTTCACTTTTTACTCTTTTTTTTTTTTTTTTTGCTCAAGTGATCACTATCACTCAAGTCCTTTTTTTTTATAACGTCAGATGCTAAATGTGGTTCTGATTTCAGAGGCTGATTTTAGGTTCTGATTTCAGAGGCTGGTTTTCAGAGGTTGGTTTCAGAGTCTGATGAGGGTCTGAATTCAGGGTCTGAATTCGGAGGCTGCTGGTCAGTGTCTGATTTCAGAGTCGAATAAGGGTCTGATTTCAGGGTCTGAATTCAGAGGCTAATTTTCAGAGGTTACTGGTCAGGGTCTGATTTCAGAGGCTATTGGTCTGGGTCTGATTTCAGAGGCTACTGGTATGGGTCTGATTTCACACTTCACTAGGGTTTAGAAACAAAACACACAGCCGCCATGAACATGCTTATTTCTTAAACATATGCTAAAGAACAGAATGACTATGACGAACTGATAGGAAGAACAGAACAGAAACCCAGAACTGGAAAAAGTGATAAAGATGAACTGATATGCAACTAGGATGAACTGACAGGAAGAACAGAACAAAAAGATTCAGAACTGGAAAATGATAAAAGATGAACTAATATGCAGAACAACAAAACCAGATCCAGAATATGCTTCACAACAAAACCAGATCCAGAATATAAACAAAACAAAAACAGAAACAAGATCCAACAAGAACTGAAACGAAAATGACAAAGAAAAAAATAAAAACAGAATCAAACAAAAGGAAAGATAGAAAAAATTAGACCTTGGAACCCTGAGCTCTAGATACCAAATGACAAGAAACCCACTTGGATTCGAAATCTAAGCAAACCTCAAGCAACGGACAGAACCCCAAGAACCGCGAATTTGATTTTGTAGGAACAAAAACCCTTCCAAGGCCACAAAGAAGACCCACAAAGAACTTGCCCTTGAGAACCTTTAAGATGAATCCTTGTAGTGTTTTGCTAGCAATGGAGACGCCACTAAGTGTGCCAAACTTAGATAAGTCGATTCAAACTTGAAAAGGGGAATCCCTCCCTTACAATAATTCGGCCATAGCCAAAGCTTTAAGCTTTTGAGTTTACAATTTCGTTGATTGTCTTTCCAAATGAAAAAGAAAGAAAGCTTAAATAGTGATACAAAAGAAACCCTAAAGGCATAAAGACAACAATGCCCCTAAATACGAAATTACAAAAATACCAAGTCTTTAAGTCTTCAAATGCCTAGGAAGCTTTATTCTAAACTGATTCGGGCCAAGTGAAATGGCTTTGGGCCCTTTCCATCGAAGCCCACATGCGTCTCTATTTGTTTGTTGCAGTCGGCCATAAAACTCTGAACTAATCCCGCCATTGCTTCTCTGAGTCTTTTGGTCCTCTGCCTCGTAATTGGCCCTTCTGGTACTTGTAATGAGTCTTTTGCTTTGTTGTCGGCCTGGATCATGTCACATAAGATCTTCTATAATCACTCATAATAGCTTGGATATCATTTTTGAAAGTATCCACAACCTCGATCTTATCATCAATGGTTAAACTTGGACCTTCCATCTCAACACTAAACAAACAGATTAGAAATAATAAAAAGCAAAACAAATATGTAAATCCTCACAAACTTACGTGTTTACACTCGAATGATATCACTCCACTCGTGTTTGCACTATATTGGCTTTTACCAGATACTGTGCTCACACTCACTGCCTTTTACCACTATTGAGTTCTTCCTCAATTCAATTACAAATCAGCTCAATTCCCAGAATGGTCAACTAAGGTGTAGTCCACAAGCTAGCAGAAACACAAAGAACCAATAATGTATATAGTGCAGGTGGAATAATGCGAATAAGAATAGTAATCACGAAAACTCAATCAAAGAGACTTAAGCTAGAGTGCACATAATAAGAAAAAAGACGAGTTAGCTAAATGCACAAACAAACAAGCAAACACTCAATGTGACACTTAGCCAATCTTGTGATCACTCGCTATTGTTTTTGTCTCACTCTTTTTTTTCCTCTTTTTTTAACTCTTTTTTTTTCCTCTTTTCTTTTGTCTCTCACACTCAAAGTGTATACAAAGCAAATGAAATACAATGCAAATAACAAGATTACCACATTCGGTAATTTTCAAGTTATATCCTTAATACATATAAATATACAACTCAAATGACAATGTAACTCATATAATCAATTCGACAATGTGGTAATATCTACCTTTCAACTTGCAAATGAGTATAAATGATCTAGTTACAATGTAACTAACTCAATTTCGAATTCAGCCAAGTCAAATTACAAGCCAATAGTAATAGTTTATGCAAGCAACTAAGTGATGCAGCTACTTGCCTCTTCAAGCACCTCAAAAACAAATGATTACACACAAGTTCCCATGTCAAGCTAATGATGAATTTATTGCCTCTTCACTTATAATAACAATATTTCAAGAGGTGGCAAGTGATACTGTAGGAAACGACTTTCCTTAGCGCGGCAAAAGTTGCTTGTGGTGGCACCGGGTCCGGTATGGATCTTCAAAAATTTCTTTGCCTTCTCCATTTGTTGTAGTAGCCAAGATCAATCCTTTTGTGTCCAACACTTGGATCAACCACTCGATCTTCCGAACTATGACTCGAAACCAACAAACCAAAGTGTGGGCTTCACTCACAAAGATTAAACCTCTAAAATATTTAGAGATTTAAGATGTCACAATGGTGTTTGGCTTTAGGAATTTCACAACACTTGTGAATGCTAGAACTCTCTCTATTTTCTCTCAAATCTTTTCTCACAACAATTGTGTGAATGAATGCAAAGTGTTAACCTTAGGAAGTGAGAGAAATGGTAGAGATTATATTCTCTTACACAAGCCAACTAACCTTGTCATTAAGCATCTAATGCTTTCTTGCAATGGCCAACACAAAAATGTGAATGCCATACCAAAGCATAAGAAATGTTAAGCTAAAGACAATGGCTTTGTCATTAAGCATTCAACCATTTCTTTCAATGGCAAACACATAAATGTGGAGGCCATACCAAAACATAAAATGCATCAGCTAATGACAAAACTATTAGGTGTATCCAAGCCACCTAATAGACATAATTGCTTGGATGACATGGTAAGCCATATGGCTTTGTCTCCAATGGTAAATAAAAATCAATATATTAATAATGATTTATTTACCTTCAATTATGTTGTAGTAATTATCTCATAATTATTACTAACTTGATTATCTCATAATCAAGACTTGATTATCTCATAATCAAAGAATTCTAGAAAACATTAAGTTAAACTTTTTTTGTTAGTATATAATTAGACAATCTAATTATATTAGGTTTGCTACAGTTAATCGAGCTAGCACGGGGACCAAATGGACCTACGGTTCCGAGCTCCAATAATTCCGAAATATTAATTAAACTCTTTAATCAAATATTACGAATTATTAACTCCGCATTATTCCACTAAAAACTCGAAGTTGAACTCCTGTTACCGTAGATGGATTAAATAAACCGAACATTTTCGGTGTCCATCGATATAGTCATTACATATGGATATAGCCCTTCACGAATATCTCATAAATTGAGTCGGGTCATAAGTCCGTTAAACCCCTCTAAATATTTTGTCTCTTAAGCACCTTTGATTCTATAATGAACAATTAATTCATAACAATTATGAATATAAAATACTTTCTATTCGTAATAGAAAAGTTGAGCGCTCAAATTGTTTAAGTCCTGAATCAACTCGTAAAAGAGATATTCATCTGCTTCTCGTAAGAATGAGTGAATTCCATATCTATGTAAAACGTTCTCAACTACATTTTGGAAAAAATTACAAGTATATTCCAAAAAGTGGTTAATGTACAATTGTACAAGGGGCATCCCCCAGGAAAGTGCTAAAGCACAACAAAGCACCAAAGTTCAAAAGACCGAATACATGGCCCAAAATACAAGCTACAAGAGGCAAAAAAGCCCACAAAGCCGAACAAACGGCAGAAAAAAAACCGCGCAAGATGGCCAAAAAAACCCAACCCATGCACAAGATGCCAAGCCCACTCACAAGACTGCCACAAGTAAGCAAACTCAAGTAAGCAAACTCAGCCCAAAGCCAACAAATCCACAACAAGCCCGCTCAAACATGAAGCATGAAAGCCCCAAAGCGGACCATCCCCCCCCCAGAAAGACGGCGAATCCAGAAGCAAAAGGCTGCCGCACGCCAAAGAACAGGCCCAATTGCCATAGAACTGCAACACAAGCCCCAAACTGGAACACAAAGCCCAAACCGAGCTCACAAAACAGAAATCAAAACGCAGCAACAAGTCCCACATCGATTAAAACAGAGGGGCACCTCTAGCTCAAACAAGTTCTCAACTACATACCAAACCATATCCCCAAAATACATAGTTATTGGCCGGGAATGCAACACCAACCTCACCATAGTAAATCAAAGGACATAGCCTGTCATGCAGGAGTTCGTAATACACTCAGGATTAAGATCGAATCCATCTATGACCATCTATTAGGTAAAATGAATTTCTTTGGTTAACGGATATTAAAAGAAATTCGTATTTATCTGAGTCCAGTCCTATATGATCTTATCATACAAGGTGCTTCCATTCCCATGTCACTACATGAACGATCCCGGATCAAGGTCGTCATACAAGTATAGAATGGACCGCATCTATAGATATATCACAAACAAAGTACCCTCTTTGTTTGCTCTCTATGGACTATTTAGATTACTAACTTTAGACTTAAATCCTCTTGTGCATCAAACATACACTAAGTCTAAAGGTACAAGAGTAATCAAGGTAAACAAGGCAATTGGACAATATGTGATATAAATCAAACAACTTTGATAAAATGAATAATGCATTTATTATTATTACAAAAATCAATTCCGTTTACAATACATGAAGCTCTATGACATAAATCCCAACAGATACTTGCTTGGATACACATGAATTTAGTGCAAATTTGTTGCACTCAACCTTGCTTCACTTGATTCTTCAACATTAACAACACAAATCAGCAAGATAACAATGATACAACTCACTCCAATCACCAAATTTGGTGCATTCAGATTTGTTTCATCAATTACACATTCACATTCATCAATAATGCACTCAATCTTTCTTTCTTTTCACTCAAACTCACAAGATTGTGCTAACTTCATAAGAATACAAACAAGTAAGCTCACGTAAATACCAAGATGAATGATGTCAATTTTGATTTTTTGCAAAGTTGATATGAATAATACCTATGGAAACAACACTAATTGCATGTATTCAACAATAGCAAGACAAGATATATCAATAAATCTCACTAGGTCGAATCTGATCTGATTCTTTTTTTTTTGGATTTTTGACACTAATAACTTAATAACAATGTTAAACACGTCCTAGTAACATACAATTAACAACTAAACACTTGATTCAAGCAAAGAAAATAAAAGCCCCAATTTTGACCTAAGTAGCCAAAGATTAACTCAAAGAAATACTCATGATCAATCAAAAACACTCAAGGGCAGAATGTTATTCATGCTATTTTGATCACAAATCAACAAGAATCAGCAAGAAACAACAAAGAACACACAAGAACACCAATGATGTTTAGTGGATGTGTCAGTTTTCTGACGCCTCTTTACGACATCTTCTTGTTCGGCTGTCTTTTGCTGCATCAGTTTACCATTTATGGAGGGAGAGGAATGCCTGAACTCATGATGCGCCTCTTCGGCCTGTTTCTGTCCTTCTTAGTGATATTGTTTTTGATGTTCGGAATCGTGCTGGCTTTTTACGGAAGGTGAATCCATCTTATGACAATAGATAGCTTCACCTATCCTGGCACTTGCCCGATGACATTTTCTGTTGATCTTCTTTTGCTTGTAGCCTTTCGGCTTTTCTTCTAGGAGGGACTGTCCTCTCTAGTAGTCTGGGGTATGCCCCTTTGCTCTTGTTTAGTTTTCTTTTGGTTATACACTTACTTTATCCAAAAAAGAACACCAATGGCCGAAACTTGAGGACAAATTCCTTAATGGCTGAAATCAACAACAACAACAAAAACAAAGATGAATACAAGATTAAACAACACAAAGGATAGGAAATCAGACCTCATAACCCTAAGCTCATGATACCAAATGACAAGAACTCACTTGGGTTGGAAACCAAGCAAACCCCCCAAGCATCTTTCTCAAAACCCCAAGAACTTTGAATACTGATTTTGTAGGAACAAAACCCAACCAAGATAAGCCCCTAACCACCATGAAACTCATGTTCATGATAACCACAAGCATGAAATCATATTGTATTTTTCTAGCAATGGAGACGCCACTAAGTTGCCAAGCTTAGATAAGTCAATTTGAACTTGAAAAGGGGAATCTCTCCCTCAACAAGGTTTCGGCCATAGCCATGGAAAGCTCAAGCTTTTCTCTCTTTCAAATGTTGTACGTTACGTTCATTGTCTCCAAAATACAAAGAAGAGTCATATAATAAGGGTTACAAGAGAGTAAAAAGACTAAAATGACCCTAGAGCTAAAATTACCAAAAGCCCTAAGTCAAGCACCTCAACCACGACCATTAAGGTCCTTTTACACCTAAATAAACTTAAAACAAAGATTAGAAGCTAATCTCACTTAAGCTAATTGAGGTGCTTACATGCTATAGTAAATTGACGTGCTTCCGGTTAAGTATAGATCTAAGCATAATTAAGCCTAATGACATAGTCAACCATGCTAATTACATCATAAATAAAGTCAAAATGTGGAGCACAAATGACAAAAATGCCCCCATTTGGCCGAATTCAACATAGTCCCAAAATAGGTAAAATCGAGACAAAATGGTGCTGGTGCTGAAGCTGCTCTGCTATGCTTCAGTCTGAGCTGATCTGGGTCAAATGAAATAGCTTGGGGACCTCTCTAGTTATGCCCATATGTGTCTCTGGTGTGCACTTGACTTGGTTGCTGCAACGGGTCACATAGCTCTGAGCTAGTCCCGCAAAGGCGTCTCTGATCTTCTTTGCTCTTTGGCATGTGATTGGACCTATTGGCAACTGCATGGGTTCCTCCGAGTTTTTTGATGCATCATGTAATGTCTCTGGTGTGGTTGGACTCATGTCAGGTCTTATCTGCTGCGAGGGCGTAGCTTTTGGGATGTGTCGTGTCCTGGAGATTGTTCGTGGAGCTGGAGGAAGATTTTTGAGCTTCGATCATAGGCTCTTCGAAGGATGAGATTCAGGATTGGGAATGGTGATAAGGCTTTGCTGTGGTTTGATAACTGGCATCCGCTGGGTCCGATAGTGGATACTTTGGGTGAGAGAGTCATTTATGACTCTGGCTTGGATAAGATGGCTACAGTAGCTACCATTATCTCAGACTCTTCTTGGCATTGGCCTCCGGCTAGATTTACTGCCCTTGTTGAGTTGGCTCGGTTCTGTCCGCTAGATCCTTCTAGTTTGAGGGAGGATGAGTTGATTTGGGAGGATGATGGTAGAAGAATGTTTTCAGTTAGTAGTGCTTGGAATGCTTTGAGGACAAGGGGCACTTTAGTATATTGGTATCGGGTTGTTTGGTTTCGTAAGGCTATTCCGCGCCATTTCTTTCAGACCTGGTTGACTATTCAGTGTGGCCTTTGTACTCACGATCAGCTGATGAGTTTCTGTATTTCTGCTTGCTCGAGATGTGTCATTTATGCCTGTTCGGGCGAGGATGTTGATCACATTTTCTTCCAATGCTCATACTCTTCGCGGGTATGGACGACGGTGTTAGCCATGTGTGGGTTAGATTAGAGTTCTCGGGATTGGATGCAGACTGTTGAGTGGTTGTGTCAGTACACCAAAGGCTCCTTATGTCATCTTCTTGTTCGGCTTTCGTTTGTAGCCTCAGTTTACTATATCTGGAGAGAGAGAGAGAGAGAGAGGAACGCTCGTTCTCATGATGTACCTCTTCGTCCATCTAGTGTTCTGCTAAATGACATTGTGTGTTCTGTCCGTACTCGTGCTAGTTTATTGCGGAGGGTGACACCATCTTACGATAATATATGGCTTCACCTCTCCTGGCATCTGTCTGATGACATCTTCTGATGGTCTTGTTTTGTTTCTAGCTTTTTGGCTTTTCTGCTAGGAGGGCATGTCCTCTCTAGTTGTCTGGGGTATGCCCATTTGCTTTTGTACATTTTTGGTTAATATATTTTATCCAAAATAAACAATAACCCTAACAATGGTATCTCCCGAACACTCAGCCTCACTTGGCTTTAACAGGACTAGCCAGAACCGCTGCCTTACCCATCTTCTTCTTAGAGACCGAAATCCATTCACCCTCTCTATCCTTAACTGCCAGATCCGAAACAGGTGCAACCGTAGATGGAGTGGTGGTCTTGGGAACCCAAGTGATATGATCCAGGGTACCCTCCAGAGGGTCCTCGACGACAGAGTTCAATTGGACTTATTGTGGGTTAATTTGTATTCAATCTTCAAGTCCAAGACAATTTTCAAACCTAAAGAACCGGATTGAAATAGATGAGAATGACGCAAGCCCAATATAGAAGCAGTTTTGACGAATCAAGCCGAATCAAGTCCGACACCAAAAATTCGGCCAAGACAAGACTTAATGGGCTTAAGACACATAATTTGGGCCTTGTTACATGAAGGCCACGAAATTTAAACATCCAAGTGAGTTCCGCGTCACCAAGTTTGTGAGGGCTTACTCTCCTCCCTCTTCGGAGCAATCCTAGGGCACGAACTCGAAAATGCCCAAAAACCTCACACGAAGAGCATTTCACAAAAATACATTCATATTCGGCCCTCATTTTTAACCACATGCCATTAGAAAATTGGAAGTCAAAATACTCAACCAATGCCTCCCTAGCATCAATTTCAACACAGACCCAGGCAAAACTAAGTCGTTTCCTGGAAAGGGTAATATGGTCAACATAGAGAGGGCAACCAACTGCATCAGCCATAAAACTAATCCATTAGCAGTCCAGTACTCAAAAGGTAGATTGAAAATGCGAACCCACAATGGAACTTTGTTGATGTCCTCTTTGGTCAAAGGTAAGCTCGGTTGCCAATGCTTGAGAACCAACGGCCTATTAGCCATATGTGACCGAAACTCACTTAGATGTTTAAGGCCAAGCAAACGCCTCGCAACGGATAGAACCCCAAGCACTGCAAATTTGATTTTGTAGGAACAAAACCCTTCCAAGGCCACAAAGAATACCAATAAAGAACTTGTATTTGAGAACCCTTAATATGATTCCTTGCAGTGTTCTGCTAGCATGGAGACGCCACCAAGATTGCTACGCCTTAAATAAGTCAAAGCTGAAACAAAGGGGAATCCCTCCCTTAAGCTTGAAATTCGGCCATAACTATTTTTCTTTGAAGAAATTCGAAATTTGTTAGTTTTTTTAATGAAGAATACAAAGTTTACAATATATAGGATAAAGAAAATTTACTAAAATGCCCTTCAAAAGGTAAAAAGACCAAAAGGTCCTAAAACTACGTAATGGCTACATAAACCTAAAGCCCTAAGTATTCATTTACTAAATATTACAAATATCTCCACCAAGATATTTATGCAAGTGGCAAAAAGATCAAAAATAAAAAGTTAACAAAAGTTGCATCATTTCTAAAGAGTGCCTAATAGGTCCTTTAACTAAGTAACTTAGTTCTAATCCAATTTGACCCAAATGATCTAGCTAACTAAGTTACAAATAGCCTAACTAGAGTCAACATGTCAAGCAAAAGGTCAAAATACAAGCTCATTTGGCCGAATTACATATAAGGCATAAAATGGCCAAATTCTTCAAAATGGTCCTATCTTCAAAATCGGCTATTGCGCGTCTTCTAGAATGACTTGGGCCACGTGAAATAGCTTTGGACCCACTCCATTGAAGCCCTCATGTGACGCCAATATGCCCTGAGGTTGTCTGTCACACTCGGCCATGGCATTCTGTGCTAGTCCCGCCATTGCGTCTCCGGTCTTCTTAGCTTTCTGGCGTGTGATTGGCCCTGTTGGAACTTGCAAAGGCTCTACCATATTATTGGCCATGACATCTAATGTTCCTTGAGTGGCTGGATTCGTGTCAATATGCTAGGGAGCTTTGTCCAAAACCACACATGCTTCTTGAAAGCTAGCAAATCTGAATAGAAAGAAACCGTTATCGGAGGTCAAAACCTCACGCAAGCCAAACCTCCCTCATATCTTGTGAGGGATAGAGTCAACAATTTGAAACGAGAGTCTCTTACCCATAAAATAACCCACTAATGTATAACGCCAAAAGTCACTCCCTTCTTCAGCAACCTCCAAAACAGGACTCACCTTAACCCGTCCATCAACAAAGTTCGATTGAACATAATGCAAAGCATTAGAATTAGAAACTGGAACAAGATTATCTGCCCCGTTAGAACCATTCAACACATTTGCATAACTCAAGGTGCCATCTGCACCCAAACAAGGATATTTGGATAAATTAGGGTTGCCCTACCATCTTCATTACCATTACTGACTACATCCCCAATACCCCCACGACATTAGGAATAACAATGTCTCCTTGAGCACTCAAACACACGACAATAGGAGTAACAAAAGTAGCACTATCAAACAAATTCACTGCCTTGGTCACGCTAGAGATAGACGACATCACAGTCCCCAAATTCCCAAACACATGAGCTTCTGCCAGACCCTCGGCACCATCAGCAACTGCACTCAAACCATTGTCACAAACGTTCACTACCTTTGCAACGCAAGAGGAAGACATAACAGACCCCTTTATGCTCGACAACTCCTCACCAACAGAGCAACCAACCCCCACTACCTTTCACAGTATCAAACCCCATACCCTCATTTGAACAACAACTGGGCAAAGCGGAACCAATTGGGGAATGAACAAAACCACCACCACCACCATAAAAACCATCCGTTACACCAGAGGCAGACCGGTCAAAAACACCACCAGAACCAGGCACAAACGAGTAGGAGGACCGGTCTTGCACAACCCCCGAATGCACAACAAAATCAGACCCAGCCGAGCAACCAGATAAAGAATAACCCACCGGAGTAAAAGAGCAACTCTGACTTGGAATTTGAGGAGAAAAAGAGGCAGGTCCAAAAGCAGAACCAGACACCGGTGTAAGTATGGAAGAGCAGCTGTGTCAACGGCAGAATCACCAAACCCGTCCTGTGCTCACCTGACCTGATGACGAACCGGAGAGATCAGAACTGGGGCCCACCGGTGGAGAGGCAACAGCGGGCAAAAGGGCTAAGGAGGGCTCACGAGGAACAGATCTAACGGCCTTACGACCCACAACAGGGTGGCGCGGCCCCAACACCGGTATGCCGGAGGCAGGTATCGAAGATACGGAAGGGAAAATGAGGAAAGGGAGTGAGACAAAAGCAGATTAAAACAAGAAGGGAAATAAGAGAGAGAGAAAAGCTAATGGACATAAAATGACCAAAACACCCTTAAAGTCTAACTAATGGCTAATTAAAGACTATGCCCTTAATAGTCTTTTAACTACCTAGACAACTTACCATAAAAGTCTAAAGTAATAAAGACTTAATCAAAACATTTGTCAAAAAAATCAATAAAGGAAAAATAATAAAATCACAAAAATTCAACAAAGGTGGAAAACTTTTCCCAAATGTCTCAAGTTGTCTCCTTCACACCAACAACTCCTAAATTTTGTGGGCCACTTGTAATAAAGCCCAAATATTGTGTTTCAAACCCATTAAGATATACTTGGCTTCAGGATTGATGGCGCGTCCATCTGGTATGATTTGCAATGGCTCGATTATGTTGAGGGTCGTGTCATTTGATGCTCCATGTGTGGCTTGGATCATGTCAATAAGTTATCCAAGGAAATAGAGAGTAATCAAACAGGCAGTGTTCCTAGAGCACCACCACCTCAGAATGTGGCACCACGACGTGTACCACCAGATGAAGAAGAAGCTGAAAATAAGTTTGATGATTCTAAAGATCTTAATAATATGGAGGAGAGATTTCAGCCGGGGACTAATAGGAGGCCTAATATAAGGTTTGATAGGAGGAATGATAAGAGGGATATGCGGTTTGATGGTAGATGAGCATTTGATGAAAGACGTGAGGATTATGATGTTGATGGCGATTTGAGCAGCATCAAGATCAATGATCGGTGGTCAACACACACGTTACGCAAGCGCACGTATCACTCAAGTAGTATAAAATGTATCGATCCCACGAGGACTTAATACCTAAGCTATTAATATATGAAGCCAAGCCAAATGTTTACAAGTATCTAATTGATTGATTATTTATTGGAATGGTAATTTTTATCTAAAACAAGTAAATAAACTAGTGCGAAAGTAAATTTAAGGAAAATTCAATATTAAGAAACTATCTAGGGTTGTGAATCCTTCCAATATCATTTAAATATGAAGTATTTATATCATGTTTGAGCAATATATCGGTTTATTAACCTGGAATATGAAATTATACAAAAGCCTCTGTCGATGGTCAGTTGCAAACACCCAAAGTAATCCAATTAATCATATGTCTATGTTAACCAAATTACCTGAATTCATTAAGATTAAGTTCCAATTGTGGCGACCCCCGCCCGACAGGTATATGTCTATCCTAGAAGGAAATCTACCTAAGGATCTTTTGCCCCAAGGTGAGATCGTGAGCTATTGAGTCTAAGGCTGAAACCTAAAATTCCTTCGTCAAGTTTATTTTAAGTTTACCAGATCAATCTTATTTGTGGCCAGTTAATAAGAAGCATTAAGACTAAGGCTCAATAAATAAACCTTTATATTACCCAAGACATAAAATAACCACTTATAAAATGGTGATATTGGAATTCATCACAACCCCAGATATGGTATTTAATTATGACACATATCTAAGACTAGTAAAAACTTAAATAAAGAAAATGACATAAAGTAAAATTTGAAATTAAAAGGTAAAATAACAATAAAATAAAATGCTGGGGTTAAATGATCCACTTTTTTAACTTCTAATTTAGATATCTCCCTTATTATAATATATAAACTTTGCATGACATTACCAACCGACCATATAGGCGGTACCTGATTAAGTTAGATTTTAGATTAATTCCAACCGACCATAAAGGCGGTATCCCATTAAGTCAGATTAAAATCAATTTAATTAAGTCCAACCGACCATAAAGGCGGTATCCCATTAAGTCAGGTTTTAAAATAGTTTATATATTATAATTAAGGGAGATTAATATAAATATTAGTAATAAAAGCTTTACCTTTCACCCCAGCAGAGGGGATTTACCTCCTCATACTGGAAAGTAAAATAAAGAAAGATCTATTGCTTAAAATAAAAATTAAATATAAGAAAGCTGTAAATAAACAAACAAGATATAATTTCTTCTTAGTATTCTTAAGGAAATCTCCAGAAGAAGGTATGAATTTTCCTTCTGATTTCAGCTTCAATTTATAAGCAAAATTTTTCCCAACGCGTCACGATGCAAAACACTTGCGCGTCGCGACGCGTCGTTGATTCGACTAGATGATGACACGTAGCTGTCAGTAGAATTATTAGCTCAGCGTCGCGACGCAGAATGCTTTGCGCGTCGCGACGCTGACGTCATTACTTACGTCAATAAGGACACGTGCCGGCTGGTTGCATAATTGATCACTGATGTCATGATGACACATGTCGGCAAGCAAATTCCGTCAGCGCATCCCGACGTAGAATTTCTAATTTTGCCCTTTTGTATGTTTTTCACTATTTTGGCCCCAATTTGATTCCAGTGAGACCTGAAACCTTATTTATCTACAAAATACACAAAATAAATCAAAATATTCATAAAACTAAAGAACTATACAAAATATTAAGTCAAAAGGGGCGGTAAATATTGATATCCATGCGGACTAGGGGAACCTTGCTGCATTGGTCTCGAGTTGTTTGGTTCCGGAAGGCTATTCCCCCCCATTCATTTTAACTTTGGATGTCTATTCAGGGAGGCCTTTGTCCCAGGATAGTTTGATGAGGTTTGGTAATCCTCTGCTTGCTCGCGTTTTATTCTCTGTGTTGTTCAGTGAGGACATTGATCATCTTCTTCTTCTTCGTGCCTCCTCTTGACAAGAAACCCACTTGGATTCGAAATCCAAGCAAACCCCAAGCAACGGACAGAACCCCAAGAACCGCGAATATGATTTTGTAGAAACAAAACCCTTCCAAGGCCACAAAGAAGACCCACAAAGAACTTGCCCTTGAGAACCTTTAAGATGAATCCTTGTAGTGTTTTGCTAGCAATGGAGACGCCACTAAGTTTGCCAAAACTTAGATAAGTCGATTCAAACTTGAAAAGGGGAATCCCTCCCTTACAATAATTCGGCCATAGCCAAAGCTTTAAGCTTTTTGAGTTTACAAATTCGTTGGTTACCTTCAAATGAAGAAGAAAGTAAGTTTAAATAGTGTTACAAAAGAAACCCTAAAGGCAAAAAGACAATAATGCCCCTAAAAACGAAATTACACAAATATCAAGTCTTTAAGTCTTTAAAAGCCTAAAAAGCTTTATTCTAAACTGATTTGGGCCAAGTGAAATGGCTTTGGGCCCTTTCCATCGAAGCCCACATGCGCCTCTATTTGTTGGTTGCAGCTGGCCATAAAACTCTGAACTAATCCCGCCATTGCTTCTCTGCTTCTCTGAGTCTTTTGGTCCTCTGCCTCGTAATTGGCCCTTCTGGTACTTGTAATGCGTCATTTGGTTTGTTGTCTGCCTGGATCATGTCATCCCCTCCCTCTTGAAAAGGATTCGACCTCGAATCTGTACCTGCATCAAAAGGAGTTAAGTCAGAAACATTAAATGTAGCAGACACATTATACTTACCTTGTAAATCCAGCTTGTATGCATTGTCATTAATTCCGTTCCAAAACTTGAAATGGACCATCCCCTCTCGGTTGTAGCTTAGATTTACGTTGTTCAGGAAATCTCTCCTTGCGCATGTGTACCCAAACCCAATCTCCAGGCTGAAATACCACACGCTTTCTTCCCTTATTAGCATGAGAAGCATATTGCTCATTCTTTCGTTGTATTTGCTCTCTTGCTTTCTCATGTATGTGCTTCACCAAATCGGCCTTCCTTTTTCCATCGAGCCCCGCGTGCTCATCAACAGGCAAAGGTAACAAATCCAATGGAGTTAGTGGCTGAAAACCATAAACAATTTCAAAAGGTGAAAATGAAGTAGAAGAATGAATGCTACGATTATATGCAAACTCAATAAATGGCAAACAATCTTCCCAACTCTCTTCAAATTCTTGCCAACTATAGTGCGCAATAATTGAGATAAAGTCCTATTAACTACCTCTGTTTGTCCGTCAGTCTGTGGATGACATGTGGTAGAATACAATAGTTTGGTGCCTAGTTTAGCCCACAACACCTTCCAAAAATGGCTAAGGAACTTAACATCTCTATCAGATACAATACTCCTAGGTATACCATGGAGTCGCACTATGTCTCTGAAAAATAAATCTGCAATGTTTGTAGCATCATCGGTTTTATGACATGCAATGAAATGAGCCATTTTACTAAACCTATCAACTACAACAAAGATTGAATCTCTCACCCCTCTTTGTCCTAGGCAAACCTAACACAAAATCCATCGATATATCAACCCAGGGTTCACTAGGTACAGCAAAGGAGTATACAAACCATGTGGCATTAATTTAGATTTAGCATGCTTACATGTTAGACACTTATCACAAATACGCTCAACATCACGTTTCATTTTAGGCCAATAAAAGTGCTCATGTAAAATAGCTAAAGTCTTAGTAATCCCAAAATGCCCCATCAAACCTCCCCCATGCGCTTCTTTCACAAGCAACTCACGCATACTACAAGCAGGAACACACAACCTGTTCGCTTTAAATAAGAATCCGTCATGAATGTAAAACTTTCCAAAAGATGACTTTGCACAAGTAGCATAAATCTCACCAAAATCAGAATCACACTCATATAATTCCTTAATCAAATCAAATCCCAACATCCGTGCATGCATTGAAGTAAGTAAAACATACCTGCGAGATAATGCATCAGCCACTATGTTTTCTTTACCTTGCTTGTAGCGTATAACATATGGAAATGACTCAACGAATTCCATCCATTTTGCGTGTCGCTTATTCAGCTTACCTTGACCCTTCAAGTGTTTTAATGATTCATGGTCGGTGTGGATCACGAACTCTTTAGGCCACAAGTAGTGCTGCCATGTCTCAAGTGCTCTCACAAGCGCATATAACTCTTTGTCATACGTGGGGTACCTCAAAGCTGCTCCATTCAGCTTCTCACTAAAATAGGCTATTGGCCGCTTTTCTTGCATGAGAACTGCTCCAATACCTAACCCTGATGCGTCACACTCAATCTCAAATGTCTTCTCGAAGTTGGGTAGTGCTAAAATGGGTGCACTGCATAACTTCGCTTTAAGATCCTGGAATGCTCGCTCTTGCGCCTCGCCCCATTGAAAACCAACTGTCTTCTTTACTACCTCAGTCAATGGCGCGGCAATGCTACTGAAGTCCTTGACAAATCTCCTATAGAAGCTCGCTAACCCATGAAAGCTTCGGACTTCTGTCACTGTAGTTGGTGTAGGCCATTCCTGAATTGCCTTTACCTTCTCCACATCTACCTACCTCGATGCCATCTGCACTCACAACAAAGCCAAGAAAAACAATTCTATCCATGCAAAATGTGCATTTGTCAGAGTTAGCATACAATTGTTCTTTTCGTAAAAATCAAGTACATGCTTCAAATGCATCACATGCTCATCTACTGTTTTACTGTAAACTAAGATGTCATCAAAATAAACCACAACAAACTTACCTAAAAATGCACGCATAACATGATTCATCAATCTCATAAATGTGCTAGGTGCGTTTGAAAGACCAAATGGCATAACTAACCATTCATACAAGCCATACTTAGTCTTAAATGCAGTTTTCCACTCATCTCCCTCTCTCATGCGCATTTGATGGTATCCACTCTTCAAATCAATCTTACTAAAAATTTTGGAACCATGCAATTCATCCAACATGTCATCTAGTCTAGGAATGGGGTGACGATACTTTACCGTAATATTGTTGATAGCTCGACAGTCAACGCACATACGCCACGTCCCATCTTTCTTAGGAACTAGAAGCACTGGTACTACTGCACACAGGACTCATGCTTTCCCTTACATACCCCTTGTCCATCAACTCCCGTACTTGCCTTTGTAGCTCCTTTGTCTCATCGGGATTGCTCCTATAAGCCGGTCTGTTAGGAATGACTGCTCCAGGTATGAAGTCTATCTGGTGCTCAATACCTCTAATGGGTGGAAGCCCACTAGGTATGTCATCTGTCAGTACGTCACTGTAATCCTGCAAAAGAGATGAGATAGACACAGGAAGCAAATGGTCAGAGTTAGTAAAATAAATATGAGGCTCCTTATAGACTAACAATAGCATGAGCTTGCTAGCCTTGAATGCTTTCCTTCTCGCTTCACCCTCACCCATATAGAAACTCTTTTTAACTCTCCCTTTTGTTTCCCTCTCACGTTCACTCACACTTCCCTTGGGAACTCCCACGGCCCTGGCCTTATTTTTCTCACCAGATACATCACTCTCACTAGTCTCACCCAAGGTGGTGTTTCCTTCGCTCTCTCTTTGTCACGCTCAAGTTGCAACTTAACCTGATCTTCATGGACTTGTGCAGGTGTAAGTGGGTATAATGTAATGGGTTTTCCCTTATGCTGAAAAGAGTACTTGTTCTTGAACCCATCATGAATAACCTTCTTATCAAACTGCCACGGCCTGCCCAAAAGAATATGCCCAGCATGCATCGGTATCACATCACATCACATAGGACATCATCTGTGTATGGCCCAATGGTAAAGCTCAATAATACCTGCTTTGTCACACTTATTTCCCCACAATCATTTAACCACTGCAACTTGTAAGGCTTCGGGTGTCTCAAGCAACTCAACCCCAATCGCTCAATCAAAGCTGTGCTAGCAACATTAGTACAACTGCCCCCATCTATGATCATACTACATCCTTGCCATTCACACGGCACCTAGTATGGAATATGTTCTCTCTCTCTGCTGCACACTCTCATCCTCATCCTCGACAATATGAGCACTCAAAGCACGCTTGACAACTAAGGATAAGTTATCCAGCGGGATATGCAGCTCCCTCATGGTCACTAGCATCCTCCAACTCTGGCATCTCCTCCTCGACCTCACTATCAGTAGAGTACACCTCTCCACTCTTTTTATCAATCACTAAGGTACGCCTATTGGGACATTGTGAAGCATAGTGTCCCATGCCCAAACACTTGAAACACTTGACATCCTTAGTTCTAGCAGCTGCACCCTCAGGTTTTGGTCTAGTTTTGCTCGGTTCTACAGCTTCTTTACCCTTGGCACTAGGTTCGGCCCTAGGCTTATTAAAGCCTCCACTGAACTCGCCTCTAGGCTTGTCAAAGCCTCCATCTCGCTTCTCATTGGAACCCATTTTCCCTTCCATGCAGAAGTAGCCTGAGTACCAAATCTGGATGTTGACCTTTTTCTTGAGTTGCCTTTCTACCTTGATAGCCATGTGAAGCATATCCTCCAATCCATCAATCAACATAATGATGCAACTCCACCATGTTTGCAATCTCTCTATTCAAGCCCCCTAGAAACCGTGCCATAGTAGCTTCTTCTGCATCCTCAACTACATTTGCCCTGATCATGGCAACTTCCATCTCTGTGTAATAGTCCTCAACACTTTTGGTCCCCTGATACAGATGTTGTAGTTTCTGATACAACTCCCTATAGTAATGGCTGGGTATAAATCTCTTTCTCATGAGACCTCTAAGTTCTGCCCATGTCTGAACCGGTCTCTCATAATTTCTCCTCCTATCA
Organism: Zanthoxylum bungeanum; assembly: GCA_019454045.1. Lineage (NCBI taxonomy): Eukaryota > Viridiplantae > Streptophyta > Magnoliopsida > Sapindales > Rutaceae > Zanthoxylum > Zanthoxylum bungeanum. The sequence continues at coordinate 42,127 of SKCR01029056.1, read as the reverse complement.
AACCTCCTATTAGGCCTCCTATCATGCCTAGGCTGAAATCTCTCCTCCACATCATCAAAACCATCAGGATCATCAAACTCATTTTCAGCTTCCTCTTCATCTGGTGGTACTTACTGTGGTGGTACTTGGCGAGGGGCACATCGAGGGTTTGGTCGTCTGTGCTAACCATGTGGGTTTAGATTGGAGTTGCCGAGATTGGTGCTAACTGTTGAGTGGCTTTGTCAGTTTCTCCGGTGCCTCTTTATGTCATCTTCTGGTTCGTCTGTCCTTTGCAGCGTCAGTATACCATATATGGGGGAGAGGAATTCCGCACTCATGATATGCCTCTTAGGCCTGTTTCTGTTCTTCTATATGATTTGTTTTTGATGTTCGGAATCGTCAGTTCTTTACGTAAGGTGAATCCATCTTATGACATAAATGGCTTCACCTTTCGTGGCACCTGCCCGATGACATCTTTTGTTGATCTTTTGTAGCCGTTTGGCTTTCTTCTAGGAGGGTCTGTCCCTCTAGTTTTCTGGGGGATGCCCCTTTGCTCTTGTATAGTTTTCTTTTGGTTATAATACTGTACCTTATCCAAAAAAAAAAAAGTTTTTCATCAATAGTTAGACCTGCCATCTCAACACTAAACAAACAGATTAGAAATAACAAGAAAGTAAAGCAAATATGTAAATCCTCACAATCTCACGTGTTTACACTCGAATGATATCACTCAACTCGTGTTTGCACTCTATTGGCTTTTACCCGATACTGTGCTCACAATCACTGCCTTTTACCACTCTTGAGTTCTTCCTCAATTCAAATATGAATCACACTCAATCCAATAATACAAAACCAAGCGTAGTCCTCAAGCTAGCATGGAACACAAAGGTCTAATAATATATATGGGACAGGTGGAAACAAAATACGAACAGGAATAGCAACGAAAACTCAATAAATAATACTTAAACTAGAGTATTTGGAATAAAGAAGTGAACAATTAGCACAATGGAAAAAAATAAGCATGCAAATTCACGGTCGTATGCAATTTCGGGAGAAATTTTGGCACCTCTAAATAAAATTTTTTTTTTTTTTTTTTTTGCTCAAGTGATCACTATCACTCAAGTCCCTTTTTTTTTTTGATAACGTCAGATGCTAAATGTGGTTCTGATTTCAGAGGCTGATTTAGGTTCTGATTTCAGAGGCTGGTTTTCAAAGCCTGATTTCAGAGTCTGATGATGGTCTGAATCCAGGGTCTGAATTCAGAGGCTGTTGGTCAGTGTCTGATTTCAGAGTCGAATAAGGGTCTGATTTCAGGGTCTGAATTCAGAGGCTAATTTCCAGAGGTTACTGGTTAGGGTCTGATTTCAGTGGCTATTGGTCTAGGTCTGATTTCAGAGGTTACTGGTCTGGGTCTGATTTCAGAGGTTACTGGTCTGGGTCTGATTTCAGAGGCTACTGGTCTGGGTCTGATTTCAGAGGCTAGGCTAAGTTTCAGGGTCTGATCTCAGAATCTGATTCAATGGTTAAGTTTCAAGGTCTGAACTCAGAGTCTGATTTCAGAGGCAGATTTCAAAGGTTACGTTTTAGGTCTAATTTCAGAAGCTAAGATTTCAGGGTCTGATTTCAGACTTCACTTAGTTTTTCAGGGTCTGATTTCACACTTCACTAGGGTTTAGAAACAAAACACACAGCCGCCAAGAACATGCTTATTTCTTAAACATATGCTAAAGAACAGAATGACTATGACGAACTGATAGGAAGAACAGAACAGAAGCCCAAACTGGAAAAGTGATGAAGATGAACTGATATGCAACTGGAATGAACTGATATGCAGAACACACCAAAAACAGATCCAGAAATAAACAAAACAAAAACAGAATCAAGATCCAACAAGGACTGAAACGAAAATAACAAAGAACAAACACACCAAAACAGATCCAGAAATAAACAAAACAAAAAAAAACAGAAACAAGATCCAACAAGAACTGAAACGAAAATAACAAAGAACAAGAGAAAAACAGAATCAAACAAAAGGAAAGATAGAAAAATCAGACCTTGGAACCCTGAGCTCTAGATACCAAATGACAAGAAACCCACTTGGATTCGAAATCCAAGCAAACCCCAAGCAACGGACAGAACCCCAAGAACCGCGAATATGATTTTGTAGAAACAAAACCCTTCCAAGGCCACAAAGAAGACCCACAAAGAACTTGCCCTTGAGAACCTTTAAGATGAATCCTTGTAGTGTTTTGCTAGCAATGGAGACGCCACTAAGTTTGCCAAAACTTAGATAAGTCGATTCAAACTTGAAAAGGGGAATCCCTCCCTTACAATAATTCGGCCATAGCCAAAGCTTTAAGCTTTTTGAGTTTACAAATTCGTTGGTTACCTTCAAATGAAGAAGAAAGTAAGTTTAAATAGTGTTACAAAAGAACTCTAAAGGCAAAAAGACAATAATGCCCCTAAAAACGAAATTACACAAATAATCAAGTCTTTAAGTCTTTAAAAGCCTAAAAGCTTTATTCTAAACTGATTTGGGCCAAGTGAAATGGCTTTGGGCCCTTTCCATCGAAGCCCACATGCGCCTCTATTTGTTGGTTGCAGCTGGCCATAAAACTCTGAACTAATCCCGCCATTGCTTCTCTGAGTCTTTTGGTCCTCTGCCTCGTAATTGGCACTTCTGGTACTTGTAATGCGTCATTTGGTTTGTTGTCTGCCTGGATCATGTCATCTTCTCTCGAGGGTCTGGTCGTCTGTGCTGGCTATGTGTGGGTTAGATTGAGACGCCGGGATTGGCGTCAGACTTTGAGTGGTATGTCAGTTCATCACCGATGCCTCTTACGTCACCCTTCTGGTTCGTCTGTCTTTTTTGCAGCGTCAGTCTACCAATTTTGGGGGAGAGGAATGCTCGCACTGATATATGATTGATGCCTTTTCGGCCTGTTTCTGCTCTTCTTTATGATTTGTTTTTGATGTTCGGAATCGTGCTAGCTTTTACGAAGGTGAAACCATCTTTTTTTTTGGATAGGTAAGTATTATACCAAAAGAAAACTATACAAGAGCAAAGGGGCATCCCCCAGGATCTAGAGAGGACATGCCCTCCTAGAAGAAAGCCAAACGGCTACAAGAGATCAACTAAAGATGTCATCGGGCAAGTGCCACGAAAGGTGAAGCCATTTATTGTCATAAGATGGAGTCACCTTACGTAAAGAACTAACACGATTCCGAACATCAAAAACAATATCATATAGAAGAACAGAAACTGGCCTAAGAGGCATATCATGAGTGCGAGCATTCCTCTCCCTCCAATATGGTAAACTGACGCTGCAAAGGACAGACGAACCAGAAGATGATATAAAGAGGCACCAGAGAACTGACAAAGCCACTCAACAGTTTGGCGCCAATCTCGACAGCTCCAATCTAAACCACACATGGCTAACACAGACGACCAACCCTCGATGAAAAGAGGCACTGAAATAAAAGATGATCGATGTCCTCACTCGAACAACCACAAAGGATACACCGCGAGCATGAGGATATACCAAATTTCATTAGACTGTCCTGAGTACAAAGGCCTCCCTGAATAGACATCCAAAGAAGAAAAGAATGTCGGGGAATAGATTTCCGGAACCAGACAACTCGGGACCAAGGCATCTCGGGTCTCCTCGACCTCAAAGCATTCCAGGCACAATCCACAGAAAATCTCCCATGTATCTCTATCATCTTCCCAAACCAGCACATCCTCCCTCAAACTAGAAGGAGACGGAAGGTGAGTCTGAGCCAAATCAACAAGAGCAGCAGATCTAGAAGGGGGCCAATTCCAAGCAGAATCAGAGATAATGGAAGCAACTGTCGCGCCATCCTATCCAAGCCAGAATCATAAATCACTCTCTCGCCCAATGAGTCCTCAATCGGGCCTACAGGATGCCAATTATCAAACCACAATAATGTCGACTCACCATTCCCAATACTCACTCTCATCCGCCGACGGGACCAAGAACGAAGCTCCAAAATCTTACGCCAACTCCAAGAGCAATCAGAAGGACGAGGGATCTCCCAAAACTTCTCCCCCTCCCCCTCAGTAAATAAGAGTAAACCCAAGAAGACCAAGAAGAAACCTGACCAGAACAGAGAAACCAAATATGCTTGACAATAGCCGCTCTATTCCAAGCTTCCAGACTCTTTATACCCAGTCCCCCCTCCTCCTTAAGAGGTAAAAAATTTTGCTCCAAGCTACTCTAGCCCCAGTAGGATAAGCGCACTACCCTTCCAAAGGAAAGAACGAAGGATAGTCTCCACCTTCCTAATCACTGACTTAGGAAGAATAAATAAAGAAGACCAATAAACTTGAATGGAGAACAAAACAGAGACTTTATAAGCTGGAGCCGACCTGCATAAGAGAGAAACTTACAACTCCAACTTTTAGCACGCATAACAATACGATCCACAAGAGAAGCACAGTCAGAGGCCCTAAGTTTAGTAGAGATCAAAGAAACCCCCAAATACCTCACAGGAAGAGTCCCCACCTGGAATCTCAACACATCACGCAGTGGTCTTGCATAGAAAGAGAGATGCCAGAAGAGAAGAGATGACTCTTAGCTGGATTCGGAATTAAACCTGATAAACCACTGAACTGCCCAATACAATCCTTGATCAAAGAAACAGAGGATGCATCTGCTTTACAAAAAATCATAAGGTCATCTGCAAAACAGAGATGAGTAAGACGGTCCTTTGAACACCGCCAGTGGAACTGGAAACCCGGATCAGTAGTCATATTACGAAGAAGGCCTGATAAAACTTCCATAGCCAAAACAAAAAGATAAGGAGACATAGGATCACCTTGTCGCAACCCACGACCCCCAGAGAAAAATCCATGCAGCTCACCATTAATAGAAACAGAGAATCTCGTAGTAGTCAAACACTCCTGAATCCAACCCACCATCCTCTCAGGAATACCAACAGTCCTCAGAACCTCAACCAAAAAATCCCAACGAACAGTGTCATAAGCTTTCATCAAGTCAATCTTAAGAGCACACCTCGGGGAACCGCCATTCCGGTGATAATTCCGAACCAATTCCTGACATAAGAGAATATTGTCGCTAATACGCCTTCCCTCGACAAAAGCAGATTGATTCTGACTGATCACTGAAGGGAGAATGACCTTAATTCTGTTCGCAATCAGCTTAGCAATGCACTTGTAAATGGTGTTACAGCAAGAAATGGTCCTATAATCCTTAACCTGGGAAGGATTAGGAATCTTAGGAATCAGAGCAATGGATGTAGCATTTACCTGCCTCAAAAGACGTCCAGAGGAAAGAATGAATGAATAGCACATAAGACATCATCCCCCACAATATTCCAACACTTCTTAAAGAAACCCGAATTAAACCCATCCGGACCTGGAGCTTTATTGTCTTTCAGCCCGAACAAAACAGCCTTAATCTCCTCATCCTCAACCTCACGAGAAAGAGCCATATTCTGCTCCTCAGTCACATGTCTAGTAATAGCAGAATGGAGGGTCACCCTATCAAAATCCTGCTGACGATGCTGAGGACCTAAAAGGGACTCAAAAAAGGAAACAATCTCATCTCTAACCAAAGCATCTTCCTCCACTCGGCTACCATCCTCTTTAGTAATAGAAGTAACCTTACTACGGCCATGAAAACTCTTCATAGCGGTAAAGAAGAACTTAGAATTCTGATCCCCAAGGTTAAGCCACTGAACTCGAGATTTCTGTCTATTAAAGCCTTCTTCAGCCCGACTCAAATCACCATAACTCACTGAAAGACGAGCTTCCTCAGCTAACAGAGCAGGGTCACTGGGGAAGTCCTGTAAAGCACATTGAACTCTATCCAACTCCTTCCTGATCTCCAAAACACGACAAGAAATTTTAGAGAAATGCTCAACATTAAATTTCTTCAAAGCTGCCTTAACATTCTTTAGCTTACAACATAACCGGAACATTGGAGTACCATGAACATCAATATCCCAAGCCCTAGCCACAACAGAAAGAAAGTCAGGATGATCCACCCAAAACTTTTTTTTTGGATAAGGTAAGTATTATAACCAAAAGAAAACTATACAAGAGCAAAGGGGCATCCCCCAGAAACTAGAGAGGACAGACCCTCCTAGAAGAAAGCCAAACGGCTACAAAAGATCAACAAAAGATGTCATCGGGCAGGTGCCACGAAAGGTGAAGCCATTTATTGTCATAAGATGGATTCACCTTACGTAAAGAACTAACACGATTCCGAACATCAAAAACAATATCATATAGAAGAACAGAAACAGGCCTAAGAGGCATATCATGAGTGCGAGCATTCCTCTCCCTCCATATATAGTATACTGACGCTGCGAAGGACAGACGAACCAGAAGATGACATAAAGAGGCACCGGAGAACTGACAAAGCCACTCAACAGTTTGGCACCAATCTCGGCAACTCCAATCTAAACCACACATGGTTAGCACAGACGACCAAACCCTCGATGAAAAGAGGCACTGAAAGAAAAGATGGTCGATGTCCTCACTCGAACAACCACAAAGAATACACCGCGAGCATGCGGATATACCAAATTTCATCAGACTGTCCTGAGTACAAATGCCTCCTTGAATAGACATCCAAAGAAGAAAAGAATGGCGGGGAATAGATTTCCGGAACCAGACAACTCGGGACCAAGGCATCTCGGGTCTCCTTGACCTCAAAGCATTCCAGGCACTATCCACAGAAAATCTCCCATGTCTATCATCCTCCCAACACACACCTCCTCCCTCAAACTAGAAGGAGACGGAAGATGATTCTGAGCCAAATCAATAAGAGCACACAGATCTAGAAGGGGGCCAATGCCAAGCAGAATCAGAGATAATGGAAGCAACTGTGGCCATTCTATCCAAGCCAGAATCATAAATCACTCTCTCGCCCAACGAGTCCACAATTGGGCCTACAGGATGCCAATTATCAAACCACAATAAAGTCTTCTCACCATTCCCAATACTCACTCTCATCCGCCGACGGGACCAAGAACGAAGCTCCAAAATCTTACGCCAACTCCAAGAGCAATCAGAAGGACATGGGATCTCCCAAAAGCTTCTCCCCCTCACCAAATAAGAGTAAACCCAAGTAGACCAAGAAGAAACCTGGCCAGAACAGAGAAACCAAATGTGCTTGACAATAGCCGCTCTATTCCAAGCTTCCAGACTCTTAAGACCCAGCCCCCCCTCCTTAAGAGGTAAACAAATTTTGCTCCAAGCTACCCTTGCCCCAGTAGGGGTAAGCGCACTACCCTTCCAAAGGAAGGAACGCAGGATAGTCTCCACCTTCCTAATAACTGACTTAGGAAGCATAAATAAAGAAGACCAATAAACTTGAATGGAGAACAGAACAGACTTTATAAGCTGGAGCCGACCTGCATAAGAGAGAAACTTACAACTCCAACTTTTAGCACGCATAACAATGCGATCCACAAGAGAAGCACAGTCAGAGGCTCTTAGTTTAGTCGATATCAAAGGAACCCCCAAATACCTCACAGGAAGAATCCCCACCTGGAACCTTAACACATCACGCAGTGGTTTTGTAGAGTAGGAGAGATGCCAGAAGAGAAGAGATGACTCTTAGCTGGATTCGGAATTAAACCTGATAAACCACTGAACTGCCCAATACAATCCTTGATCAATGAAATAGAGGATGCATCTGCTTTACAAAAAATCATAAGGTCATCCGCAAAACAGAGATGAGTAAGACGGTCCTTAGAACACCGCCAGTGGAACTGAAAACCCGGATCAGTAGCCATAATACGAAGAAGGCCTGATAAGACTTCCATAGCCAAAACAAAAAGATAAGGAGACATAGGATCACCTTGTCGCAACCCACGCCCTCCAGAGAAAAAAAACCATACAGCTCCCCATTAATAGAAACAGAGAATCTCGTAGTAGTCATACACTCCTGAATCCAACCCACCATCCTCTCAGGAATACCAACAGTCCGCAGAACCTCAACCAAAAAATCCCAACGAACAGAGTCATAAGCTTTCATCAAGTCAATCTTAAGAGCACATCTCGGGGAACTACCATTCCGGTGATAATTCCGAACCAATTCCTGACACAAGAGAATATTGTCACTAATACGCCTACCCTCGACAAAAGCAGATTGATTCTGACTGATCACTGAAGGGAGGATGACCTTGATTCTATTCGCAATCAGCTTCGCAATGCACTTGTAAATAGTGTTACAGCAAGAATAGGCCTATAATCCTTAACCTGAGAGGGGTTAGGAATCTTAGGAATCAGAGCAATGGATGTAGTATTTACCTGCCTCAAAAGACGACCAGAAGAAAAGAATGAGTGAATGGCACATAAGACATCATCCCCCACAATATTCCCACACTGCTTAAAGAAACCCGAATTAAACCCATCTGGACCTGGAGCTTTATTGTCTTTCAGCCCGAACATGACAGCCTTAATCTCCTCATCCAAAACCTCTCGAGAAAGAGCCTCACTCTGCTCAACAGTCACATGTCTAGTAATAGCAGATTGAATGGCCTCCCTATCAAAATCCTGCTGACCATGCTGAGGCCCTAAAAGGGTCTCAAAAAAAGAAACAATCTCATCTCTAACCAAAACAGCTTCCTCCACAAAGTCCCATCCTCCTTAGTAATAGAAGTAACCTTACTACAACCATGAAGACTTTTCATAGCAGTGAAGAAGAACTTAGAATTCTGATCCCCGAGGTTAAGCCACTGAACACGAGATTTCTGCCTATTAAAGCCTTCTTCAGCCCGAATCAAATCACCATAACTCACTGAAAGACGAGCTTCCTCAGCTAACAGAGCAGGGTCAATGGGGGAGTCCTGTAAAGCACACTGTACTCTGTCCAGCTCCTTCCTAATCTCCAAAACTCGACACGAAATCTTAGAGAAATGCTCAACATTAAAATTCTTCAAAGCCATCTTAACGTTCTTCAGCTTACAACATAAACGGAACATTGGAGTACCATGAACATCATATCCCAAGCCCTAGCCACAACAGAGAGAAAATCAGGATGATCCACCCAAAACTGAAAGAATTTAAAGGGGATCTTCCTCTTAGGGAGCTCTGCAAGCTTAACAACCATCGGAGAGTGATCAGAAATCCGGGAAGGAAGAAAAGGGCAGAAGAACCCGGGAAAAGACACTCCCAAGAAGAATTAACAAGAACACGGTCCAACTTGCGCCAAATAGGAGACTGAATCTGCTTATTAAACCAAGTGAACTTACAACTAGAGAACTGAAGATCATCCAAACCAGCTTGACCCAAACAACAGCCCAATTCATCTTTCCAAGCTGGCCAAGCCACAGAACCACCACTATGCTCAAACGGAGAACGGATGGCATTGAAGTCGCCTAAGACAAGCCACGGGGAATCATCAACCTTACTACCACTAGTAATCAAGTCATCCCAAAGATCCCGCCGCTTCTCGTAATCACATTCACCATAAACCACAGAAACTATACAATTCCACACCCCAGAAATAGGAGTCACATGACAATGAATAACTTGAGCTGATGACTGAATAATGTTAACAACAACGTCACTAGGGTTCCAACACACCCAGATGCGACCACTCGGGCTAATATCAGAATGACAAAAAAACTTCCATGAAGGATTAATCGCACGAGAGACATTCATAAGATTAACCTCCTTAACCTTGGTTTCTACTAAACCACACAACGAGAGTTTCTCCTCACTAAAAAACCTCCTAACTTCAGCTTGTTTTAATGGGTCATTGAGACCCCTAATATTCCAACAACCAAAAATCATAAAAACAAATGAAAAAAGCCAAACCCACGACTCAACGTCGGCGACCCCCCTAGGAGACTTCCCCTTCTGACTTCTTTTACCACCAGAACCCTTTTGAGACCTCTAATATTCCAACAACCAAAAATCATTAAAACAGATGAAAAAAGGCCAAACCCACAAATCAACGTCGACGACCCCCCCAGAAGACTTCCTCTTCTGACTCCTTTTCCCACCTGAACCCTTTTTGGATTTGTTACCATAAGTCAATTTCTTAGATTCCAGGGAGTCAACAGCCTTAATAGCCAAACTGTTAACCAACGGAATAGGCGAATCATAAACTGCAGACGGCGAGCACTCATATACCTCAGTATAAGGAAGATCCTCACCAAGTTGTGAAGAGTCAATGGAGTTTTCCCCTTTCAAATTACCATCTATCACCATAGAAGCAGTCTCAGAAGAAATCACAGGCAGAGAATGAGTAACCAAAGTCGGATTCAACCCATTAGAAGAACCCTCACCCAAAACAAGAGTTCTCTCAGCAATCAAAGGCACCACATCACTCGAACTAACAGGATGGTTCAAAGAAGTACCCTTACCTTTCTTATTTTTAGTGACCGGGATCCAAGCCCCCTCCTGAGCCTTAGCAGAATCAAAAGGAGCATCCTTATTCGTAGACGGAGGATGTGGCTTAGGAATGGCAGGCTGAGGAAAACTTTTAATCTCCTTACTAGGTGCCTTTCTGGGGCACGAATTCACCGAGTGCCCAAAAACTTCACAAGTAGAACATTTCACAGGAACCCATTCAAACTCAACCCTAATAGGAACCCTAATGCCATTAGGGTATTGGAACACAATCTCCTCGATAAGGGGACTCCGAGCATCAATCTCAACACAAACACGAGCAAAGCTGAGACGTTTCCTGGACTGGGTAATATGGTCAACATTTAGAGGTTTCCCAACTGCACTTGCAACACAGCTAATCCCTTTCGCCGTCCATAAAGAAAAAGGAAGGTCAAACAGTTTGAGCCAGACCGGGACCTTGAACAAATCCTCCTTAGTCAAAGATAAATTAGAATGCCAAAGTTTTAAAACCAACGGCCTATTAGCCATATGCCAAGGGGCTCCATCCAACACCACACCAGCCTCTTGAAGGCTATTGAATCTAAACAAAAAGAAACCATTCTCGGACGTAAGGACTTCTAACAAACCCATCCTTCCCCATAACTTGTGTGCAATAGAATTGACAGTTTGGAAGGGTAGTAGACGTTTTCCTACAAAATAACCAACTAAAGTATTCTGCCAGTACACACTCCCTTCTTCAAAGACTTCTGCAGGTGGGCATACAACAACCTTACCATCAATAATATTAGGTTTAACATAATGTAGAGCAGTGGAAGAAAATGTCGAATCAAGACTGTCAACTCCCACAGAACCATTCAAGGCAGTGGCATAACTCTTAGTACCACCAGAAAAACCCCCATCTTTTACTTCCAGATTCGCCGGCACCACCTCCTTATGCACACCTAAGGCATCACCGGACACTCTTCTACCAGTCAATTGGGTATCAATCTGCCTCACAGCACCACCAATTACATTAACAGAACCAAGCAATCTCACTGCATCCAACCTGCCTACAGTGCTAACTACAGCACCAGAACCCCTATCAGAATCAACACCAACTACACCCACATCTGCCTTAGCTCCAGGAGCACAGCCAACCTTCTTACGGTCAGTACCAGGACCAGAAACACCATTCTCCAAACAACCCACAGACCCCCCTGCAATAACACAGTCTGAAACACAACTGGTAGGAAGTCATTCACCTTAGCATCACAAATCACATTCTCTGCATCAACTGAAACAGCCACTGCTGAGGATGACAACACCTCAATACCAGATTTCCCAACAACATCTTGGCCAGCAGCCACTACTGGCTTAGAAACATTGCCCACCAAAATTGAATCAACAATACCAGTAGTAACACTCGGAGACCAGACACCAAGCGATCCAGCAGAGCCACCACCAACTCCATGTCCAATAACACCCTCAACGGAACGAACAACACCAGGGTCAAAATCCAAAATCTCATTATTCAACACATCAATGCCACCTTCACCCAAACAATCGGCAGATCTACACACAATGTTAGTGCCAGGAGCACAAAATTCGCTGGCCGAAACAGAAGCAACACCAAACTCAGGCAAATAAGAGCCTGAACAACCAGCAGGAACACCAAAATCACCTTGACCCGGAACACCTGCAACGGCGGAGACAGAAACAGATGGGGAGATAACACCCGACCCACTATCACCAATAACCAAGCTAGAAGTTGAAGCGACTCCTTCTGAGAAAGTCAATGCCGCCGGCGCTGAGGAAGGAGCCGAGAGGGCCATGTGATCCGACGATGGCTTCGAGCAAACCGAACCCAGCACAACCTGCGAAGCATTTGAGGCCAACGAAGTAGCCCTAACAGCTCTACGGCCAGTGCCAGGGAGGCGCGGCCCCACGAAAGGGAGACCAGAGGGAGGCATAATGAAAAAACAAAAGGTGAAAAGACCAAAACCGATCTAAGAAAAATAAAGGGGAAGAAAATAGATCTGAGGAAACAAAAGGGTAACAAGAGGAGAAAGGCACGGGGAAAATAAGTTTAGTAAAAGCCTAGATCTGAGAGGAGAGAATCAATTTGGTAGAAGACCAAAGGGATCCAGGTACACGAAGGAGAAGAAGCAAATCGCCCAGTTGGGTGAAACCATCTTATGACAATAAATGGCTTCACATTTCCTGGAACTTGCCCGTTGACATCTTCTTTTGATCTTTTGCTTGTAGCCTTTCGGCTTTTCTTCTAGGAGGGCTTGTCCTCTCTAGTTGCCTGGGGTATGCCTCTTTGCTCTTTGTATAGTTTTCTTTTGGTTATAATACTTACTTTATCCAAAAAAAAAATTGATATATTTACCCCTTATCACACCCCCAAACCTAACATTTTGCTAGTCCTCGAGCAAAACAACAAAATAAAATACAATAAACAACTTAAAAATAAAATTAAACTAAGCCACTTTCGTATGGATCACAATTGCATTTAGTGTATGCAACAAGCCTTTAAACCCCTATGTGTCCCTAGTGGACGAGTTGTAGTCTCGTGAGGGCTTACAGTGACGATACCCACAAACGTTAAATGCACACAAAAAAAAAAAAAAAAAAAAAATTTCACTGCTGAGCATATGAAGATCCAATTTAGTCAGTATTATGAAGAATTCACAAATTAAATAATTCAAAAGGAAATAAACAAAAATTAACTTGTTACGAAATAGATTGAGATACGTCTCAGGAGTGGAAATTCCTTACACAGCTATCTTAAAAAGTAGAAGAAGAGTTTAGAAAATAGTACTTGGTTAGCTGAAATTATACATCTAAAAAGAAAATTAAAGGTTAAGATCTAGATTTATCCGATGCTTCTTTCCACGATCATTATCGGACCAGTTTATCTTGGAAATGATAGGGTCAATTTGTGGTTCAAAGGCTAAACGTTGGTCAATTAAATCATGGGTTGTTCTGGCAGTGAAGAGGATATCTTTTACAGGTTTTGAAACGAACCCATTTCTCCTGGCGTCATCAAGAAACACACAAAGAAATTCATAAAATCCATCAACGTTAAACAGTCCAATTGGTTTCTGGTGTATGTTCAAGTTCATCCAAGATAGCACTGTAAAATTTCCTCCATTATGCCCAAGCTACCTGGCAAAACAATAAATGCATCAACACGGTTAACCATTTCAACAAGTCGTTCAGACATACCTAGCACGATGCATTCATCTCCGTTTGATAGTCCTATAAGATTCGCCTCTGCCAAAGGTTTTGGGATGATTCCCAAGACTTGACTTCCCCATTCATGTACAGCCCTTGAAACGTACCCCATTAGTCCAAGATTACCACCGCCATATACTAAGCGCATATTCCTATCAGCTATGATTCTACCCAATTCCTGTGTTGCCTCAATGAACTCTGACTTAGAACCAACACTAGTACCGCAAAACACATAGATGTTAACAACTCGTCTTCTTGAAGTTGCTTCCATTATTTTATTTATTCATTTTTTTTCAAATCTGAATGTCTTCAAGAGTGCAATGATGAGCTGAATTTATAAAACCTGAAAAAGGGTGAGTAATATTAGCTAAACAGTGAAATAAATCGTGAAAGTCAAAAAGTCTGAATTCTGTCGGCGAAAATAAAAGAAAATAACAAAACAAATCACAATAATAATATTTACAAGAAGTAATGGCTTGAATGACGTCTATGTGTCAGAGACAAGCTTCTCATCCAATTTTCTTATAAATTGGCAAACATGGTCTTTTAAAGTCAGATTCCCAAGACTTAATTGTTGCCTTTCTTTTCGAAATTGTGCATGTAACATATGAATTTCGTGATACACATATCCACTGGGATGCGTCTCAAGAGTCAATGATATGTCATCCAAAGACTCCTTACTCATGTCATCCCTAATGAATTTAATTTTATCTTCGCGGTTATCAAACACCATTCCTAAAGAACGACAACGAGTATTACATGTCATGCATGTACTTCTTTTTGGGATAAAGTAAGTATATTAACCACAAATGTACAAAAGCAAAGGGGAATACCCCAGATAGCTAGAGAAGACAGGCCCTCCTAACAGGAAAACCGAACGGTTACAAACAAAATAAAATCATATGAAGATGTCATCGGGCAAGTGCAAGGAGAAGTGAAGCCATTTATTATCAAAAGATGTTTCACCCTCCACAATAAGCTAGCACGAGTCTGAACAGTAAATACAATGTCACGAAGCAGAGCACTGACAGGGCGAGGAGGCACATCATGAGTGCGGGCATTCCTCTTTCTCCAAATGTGGTAAACTGACACAGAAAACGAAAGTTGAACAAGAAGATGACATAAAGAGCCGTCGATGAACTAATACATCCATTCAACAGTCTGCAGCCAACATTGAGAACTCCAATCTAACCCACACATGGCCAGCACAGTCTTCCAAACTTGCGAAGAGAAATAGCATTGGAAGAAAATGTGATCAATATCCTCACCCGAGCAACCACAGAGAATACATCGCGAGCAAGCGGAGATACCGAACCTCATCAAATGATCCTGGGTACAAAGGCCACCCTGAATAATCCAACGAATGTCATTAGGAATACCTTTGATCATCAGAAGTCTCATTCGTTCCAAGCGAGCTTTGTAGACTTTCATCAGAGAGTTTTGAGAGAGAGAAGGAAATTGCTTGTGAAGATTTGCGAGAACATCTTCCATCATGTCTGTGACTTTACCTACAAAAATTTAAACAAACAAAAATAAAACACACTAAATCTTAATATATACACAAATTGCATGGGTTGCCTCCCTGCTAGCGCTAAGTTTAACATCGTCAGCTAGACATGACTGTCTGAACATTAGGCTGGATCTGCAAGTGTGATACTTTCTTTTTGTTGCTTAAACGATTCTCCCCAGTAGTGTTTGACACGCTGGCTGCTAACTTTGAATGTATCATTGGAGTTGGGATCAAGTAACTCAACGGCTCCGTATGGTAAAACTTGGGTGATTAAGAATGGACCTGACCACCGTGATTTTAGCTTTCCAGGGAAAAGTTTCAACCGTGAATTGTATAACAACACCTGCTGCCTTGGTTCCAGTTGTCTGCGCACTATTTTTCGATCATGCCATTTCTTGGTCTTTTCTTTGTACATTCTGGCATTCTCATAAGCCTGTAGGTGAAATTCCTCCAATTAGTTCAGTTGGTGGAGCCTTTTCTCTCCTACTACTTGTAGATCTTATGGTCAAGCTCCACTGGCAGATGGCATGTTTTCCCAAACACCATTCGATATTGGGACATACCAATAGGTGTTTTGTAAGCTGTCTGGTAGGCCCATAATGCATCATCCAATTTTGTAGACCAGTCTCTCCATGTTGACCCAACGGTTCTCTCCAAAATTCTTTTTTTTTGGATAGTTTGAAACTTCAACCTGTCCATTTGACTGCGGATGGTAAGCAGTGGCAACTTTATGAGTAACTCTATATTTGAATAGGAGTGCATCGAAGTATCTGTTGCAGAAGTGTGTGCCACCATCACTAATAATTGCCCGAGGTGTTCCGAAGCGAGTGAAAATATTATTTTTAAGGAATTTTAACACCACTTTTGAATCATTTGATGGCAGTGATGTTGCTTCAACCTATTTGGAGACGTAGTCTACTGCAACTAGTATGTACAAGTTTCCGAATGATGGAACAAAGGGTCCCATAAAATCAATCTCTCATACATCAAATATCTCCA
Source organism: Zanthoxylum bungeanum (assembly GCA_019454045.1). Lineage (NCBI taxonomy): Eukaryota > Viridiplantae > Streptophyta > Magnoliopsida > Sapindales > Rutaceae > Zanthoxylum > Zanthoxylum bungeanum. The sequence continues at coordinate 26,066 of SKCR01029056.1, read as the reverse complement.
CTTCCATAATGTTTTGAAGAGGTCCTTTATTTCTCCTCGAAATATTTCCTGTTCTCTGGCACCTGTCACATTGAAGAACAAAAAAAGTAAGCATCTTTAAACAGAGTGGGCCAATACAAACCTGATTGTAAGACTTTTGCTGTAGTTTTATTTCCGCTGAAGTGTCTGCCGTATGGTGATGAATGACAATGCTGAAGGACACTATTGACCCCATCATGTGGAACACAACGTCTCAGTAATTGATCAGCACAGCGTTTGAATAGATACGGCTCATCCCAGACATAATGTTTGACTTCTTTGAAAAAAAAATTATGTGGCTGATGTGTCCATTCCAATGGCTATTTTCCCGATACTATGTAGTTTACATAGTCAGCATACCAAAGGACATCCTGCTCTTTGATGGTAAATCAACTATTCATATGGAACAGTTTCTTTGATTGTCATCTCATTGCCAGTTGTTTCTCCATTCTCGAGCCTCGATAAGTGATATGCCACTTGATTTTCTGTCTCTTTCTTGTTTCGGATCTCCACGTCAAATTCTTGCAGTAGAAGCACCCAACGGATCAATCTGGGTTTGGCATTTTTCTTCGCGATCAGGTATTAGATTGCTGAATGATCTGTGTATACCACCACTTTGGGACCCAGCTGATAAGAACAGAATTTATCAAAAGCAAACACAACTGCGAGAAGCTCCTTTTTAGTTGTTGTGTAGTTGAGTTGTGCTTCATTCAGAGTTCTGCTGGAGTAGTAAATGGTGTGGAAAATTTTTGCTTTCCGTTGTCCCAAAACTACACCTACAGCAAAATCACTAGCATCACACATCACTTCAAATGGAAGCGTCCAGTCTGGTGCTACTACGATGGGGGCAGAGACCAGCTTCTGTTTTAAGATCTCAAAAGCTTGGTGGCATTCTTTGGTGAAGTTGAAAGGTACGTACTTCTCCAGCAGATTGCATAGAGGTTTAGCAATCTTGGAGAAGTCTTTGATAAATCTCCTGTAAAAGAATGCATGTCCGAGAAAACTTTTAATCCCTTTGACGGATGATGGTGGAGGTAGTCTTTCTATTATCTTGATCTTTGCTTTGTCCACCTCGATCCCCTTTTGTGAGATCATATGTCCTAGGACAATGGCTTCCTACACCATGAAGTGAGATTTCTCCCAGTTGAGTACCAGGTTGGTATATCGAAAGAGTCTCCAAACACATAGAAATAATCCATGAAAACCTCCATATTTTGTTACAGCATGTCTGTGAAGATGGCTATCATGCAACGTTGAAATATGGCAGGAGCATTACATAGTCCAAATGGCATCCTGCGAAAAGCAAAAGTACCATACGGACATGTAAAAGTGGTTTTCTCTTGATCTTCTAGGGCGATGGAAATCTGATTGTACACCCAGTATCCGTCTGGAAAATAGTAAAATTCATGTCCCGCCAGTCTGTCAAGCATCTGGTCAATGAATAGTAGCAGAAAATGATCCTTCCTTGTTGCTTTGTTCAACTTCATATAGTCCATGCATACTCTCCATCCAGTCACCGTTCTTGTTGGAATCAGCTCGTTCTTTTCAATTGTGACTACATTCATTCATCCTTTCTTTGGCACACATTGCATAGGACTCACCCACGTGCTGTCAGAGATGGGGTAGATAATACCGGCATCTAACCATTTGATAATTTCTTTCTTCACAACTTCTTTCATGATTGGATTTAGTCTCCGTTGATGTTCCACTGTGGCTTTGTACTCGTCGTTCATCAAAATTTTGTGCATGCAAAAATGATGGACTAATGCCTCGAATGTCTATTATAGTCCAGCCAATTACTTTCTTGTGTTCTCGTAACACTCTCAGCAACTTATCTTCCTGCTCCAATGTTAGCGACGAAGAAATAATCACAGGTAAATCAGAAGAGTTTTCTAAGAATGCATACTGAGATGGCTCGGAAGTGGATTTAGTTCCAACTGTGGTGGTTCTTCAATTGAGGGCTTGATTCGATCTTTTTTGGTAGTTCTAAACATTCCATATGTGGTGTCGATCTGAAACGAGAGGGTCTTCCAAGATAGTTGATACATTCTAGAATCTCATCATCTAGTTCGCTGTCAGTCATGTTGGTGATGCAAGCTTCAAGTTTATTTGGAAAGTTGCATTGCATCAGAATTCTTTTTTTTTTTGGATAAAGTAAGTATTATAACCAAAAGAAAACTATACAAAGAGCAAAAGGGCATACCCCAGGCAACAAGAGAGGACAAGCCCTCCTAGAAGAAAAGCTGAAAGGCTACAAGCAAAAGATCAAAGGGGCATGCCCCCAAGCACTAGAGAGGACAAGCCCTCTAAGAAGAAAGCCAACCGGCTACAAAAGATCAACAAAAGATGTCATCGGGCAGGTGCCACGAAAGGTGAAGCCATTTATTGTCATAAGATAGATACACCTTACGTAAAAAAGCTAACACGATTCCGAACATCAAAAACAATATCATAAAGAAGAGCAGAAACAGGCCGAAGAGGCATATCATGAGTGCGAGCATTCCTCTCCCTCCAAATATGGTAGACTGACGCTGCAAAATATTGAATGTTACTTCTTGGTCCTGTACCCTCATGGTTAGTTCTCATTTTTTTTACATAATTAGCAGTTCGACCTGTAGCCAAGAATGATCTCCCGAGGATGATAGGTACATCTTTGTCTTCCTTTCATGTCAAGGACAATGAAATCTGCAAGGAAAATTAATTTGTCGACTTTGACCAATACATCTTCCACTACACCTCTCGGAAATGTGAGCGATCTATCAGCAAGTTGCAGAGTAACTGAGGTGGGTTTTGCTTCTCCAATTTGCAATTTCCTGTAAATAGACAAAGGCAACAAGTTAATACTCGCACCTAAATCACACAAAGCCTTACTGAAGTAATGTTCTCATATGGTGCACGGGATGGTAAAAGTGCCAGGATCTTTCGACTTTGGGGGAAGCTTCCTCTGAATGATGGCGCTGCATTCTTCTGTCAATGTTACTGCCTCGTAATCTCCCAATCTTCGCTTTCATGAAAGAATATCTTTCATGAATTTGACATAGCTGGGCATTTGTTCCAACGCTTCTGCAAATGGAATGTTGATATGCAGCTTTTTAAAGATCTCCAAGAATCGAGCAAACTGCTTGTCCAGTTTGTGTTTCTGGAGACGCTGTGGAAATGGTGGAGGTGGAGTGAATCTTTCTCTATCAATTGCTTTTGTCTATTTTTTCCTTCATTTGCGGCTCAGTTTCACTGCTTTCTTTTGGAATATCCTCAGTGGATGCCTTGACTCCAAGATCTTTGTTGATTTTAGTACTGCTTTTCAAAGTAATGGCTTGACATTGCTCATTCTCTCTGTTCCTTGGATTTGGTTCTGTGTTGCTAGGAAGGTTACCTTGCGGTCTGTAACTCTGAGCATTAGCCAATTGTCCCATTTGATTCTCCAGTGCTTTAATAGAAGCTGAATAGCTTTGATTCAATGTAACTTGATTTTGAACCATAGCTGCTAAAGCATCGTATTTTGCTTCTTGCTTTTTCAACTAGGCCAGCACTTCTGTTATTCCTGGTTCTTTTTCATACTCCTGATCTTTGTTTTATTGTTGGAATCCTTGTGGTGGATTGTTCTTTTGCCCTGAGTTGTTGTTCCATGCGAAATTGTGATGATTCTTCCACCATGGGTTATAGGTGTTGGAATATGGATTGTTCCCATGTCTGTTAAAATTGCTGACATAATTCACCGTCTCATCATGTTGGTTGTAAGATTCTGCCTCTAGTGCTCCTCCATATGGTGAACTTGTGGATCCAGCATTACCCGGCATGCTAAGAGTTTCCATGAATTTGCATATCTGATCCAGCTTGGCATTCATTACTGTGTTGGCTCCAACTTCGCAGATCCTTGCTATTCGTTGAATCATGCTACTTTCTGTTGGCCACAAAGAATTATTGTTGGCCATTTCTTCAATTAGGTCTGACATGATCCAGGACGACAACAAAGCAAAAGACCCATTACAAGTACCAGAAGGGCCAATTACGAGGCAGAGGACCAAAAGACTCAGAGAAGTAATGGCGGAATTAGTTCAGAGTTTTATGGCCGACTGCAACAAACAAATAGAGACGCATGTGGGCTTCAATGGAAAGGGCCCAAATCCATTTCACTTGGCCCAAATCAGTTTAGAATAAGCTTTCTAGGCATTTGAAGACTTAAAGACTTGGTATTTTTGTAATTTCGTATTTAGGGGCATTGTTGTCTTTATGCCTTTAGGGTTCTTTTGTATCACTATTTAAGCTTTCTTTCTTTTTCTTTTGAAAGAAACCAACGAAATTTATAAAAAAAAAACTAAAAAGCTTAAAGCTTTGGCTATGGCCGAATTCTTGTAAGGGAGGGATTCCCCTTTTCAAGTTTGAATCGACTTATCTAAGTTTTGGAAAACTTAGTGGCGTCTCCATTGCTAGCAAAACACTGCAAGGATCCATCTTAAAGGTTCTGAAGGGCAAGTTCTTTGGGGGTCTTCTTTGTGGCCTTGGAAGGGTTTTTGTTTCTACAAAAATCATATTCGCGGTTCTTGGGGTTCTGTCTGTTGCTTGGGGTTTGCTTGGATTTCGAATCCAAGTGGGTTCCTTGTCATTTGGTATCTAGAGCTCAGGGTTCCAAGGTCTGATTTTTCTAACTTTCCTTTTGTTTGATTCTGTTTTTCTTTTGTTCTTGTTATTTTCGTTTCAGTTCTTGTTGGATCTTGTTGCTGTTTTTGTTTTGTTATATTCTGGATCTGGTTTTGTTGTGAAGCAGATCGGTTCATCTTTTTCCAATTCTGGGTTTCTGTTCTGTTCTCCTGTCAGTCCGTCATAGTTGCATATCAGTTCATCATTTTCCAGTTCTGGGATTCTGTTCTGTTCTTCCTATTAGTTCGTCATAGTCATTCTGTTCTTAGCATATGTAAGAAATAAGCATGTTCTTGGCGGCTGTGTGTTTTGTTTTAAAACCCTAGTGCAGTGTGAAAAACTAAGTGAAGTCTGAAATCAGACCTAAAACGTAACCTTTGAAATCTGCCTCTGAAATCAGACTCTGAGTTCAGACCCTGAAACTTAACCATTGAATCAGCCTCTGAAATCAGACCCTAACCAGTAACCTCTGAAAATTAGCCTCTGAATTCATACCCTGAAATCAGACCCTTATTCGACTATGAAATCAGACACTGACCAGCAACCTCTGAATACAGACCCTGGATTCAGACCCTCATCAGACTCTGAAATCAGGCTTTGAAAACCAGCCTCTGAAATCAGAACCTAAATCAACCTCTGAAATCAGAACCACATTTAGCATCTGACATTATCAAAAAGAAAAAGAAAAAGGGACTTGGGTGATAGTGATCACTTGAGCAGGAAAAAAAAAGTGCATTTTTTTTGTTGAACCTAGTTTGTTCCATATTATCATTTAGGTGCCCGTGGAGGGTTTCCATCAAAATTTTTATAGAGATGCCAAATTTCTCTCCCGAAATTGCATACGACCGGTGAATTTGCATGCTTATTTTTTTTCCATTGTGCTAATTTTACTCCTTATTGCTATAATTACTCTCGCTTAAGTATTATTGATTGAGTCTCCGTCATCGCTATTCCTGTTCGCGTATTGTTTTCCGCCTGCCCTATATATATATATATTGTGGGGTTCGTTGTGTTCATGCTAGCTTGAGGACTACATTTCTTTTGTATTCTGAGTGAGTGGTTCACATTTGAATTGAGGACGAACTCAAGAGTGGTAAAAGGCAGTGATTGTGAGCACAGTATCGGGTAAAGCCAATAGAGTGCAAACACGAGTGGAGTGATATCATTCGAGTGTAAACACGTGAGATTGTGAGGTTTTAGATATTTTCTTTACTTTCTTGTTATTTCTAATCTCTTTGTTTAGTGTTGAGATGGTAGGTCTAACTATTGATGAAAAGCTTGAGGCTTTGGATAGGAAATTTACAGATATGATGGAGAACATGAATACTGCTTTAGAGAGATTGTCCAAGAGTGTAGAGAGTATTCAAACTGGTAGCGGTCCTAGAGTACCACAAGCCTCAGAATGTACCACCACCTCACAATGTGCCACCTCGCCGTGTACCACCACAGTATGTACCACCAGATGAAGAGGAAGCTGAAAATGAGTTTGATGATTCTGATGGTTTTGATGATGTGGAGGAGAGATTTCAGCCTAGGCATGATAGGAGGCCTAATAGAAGGTTTGATAGGAGGAATGATAGGAGGGATAGACGGTTTGATGATAGAGGTGCATTTGATGCCAGAAGAGGGGATTATGATCGGAGAGGATATGGTAGGCGAGGAGATGTAGATGGTGATCTAGGTAGCATCAAGATCAAGATACCAACATTCCAAGGCAAGAATGATCCTGAAGCTTATTTAGAATGGGAAAAGAAAATAGAATTGATTTTCAACTGTCATCACTACTCAGACGAGAAGAAGATCAGTCTAGCAGCAATTGAGTTTACCGATTATGCTATGATTTGGTGGGATCAGCTTGTCTCTACTCGGAGGAGAAACTATGAGAGACCGGTTCAGACATGGGCAGAACTTAGGGGTCTCATGAGAAAGAGATTATATACCCAGCCATTACTATAGGGAGTTGTATCAGAAACTACAACATCTGTATCAGGGGACCAAAAGTGTTGAGGACTATTACACAGAGATGGAAGTTGCCATGATCAGGGCAAATGTAGTTGAGGATGCAGAAACTACTATGGCACGGTTTCTAGGGGGCTTGAATAGTGAGATTGCAAACATGGTGGAGTTGCATCATTATGTTGATTTGGAGGATATGCTTCACATGGCTATCAAGATAGAAAGGCAACTCAAGAAAAAGTCAACATCCAGATTTGGGTTCTCAGGCTACTTCTACATGGAAAGGGAAATGGGTTCCGAATGAGAAGCGAGATGGAGGCTTTGACAAGCCTAGGGGCGAATTCACTAGAGGCTTTAATAAGACTAGGGCCGAACCTAGTGCCAATGGTAAAGAGGCTGCAGAACCGAGCAAAACTAGGCCAAAACTTGAGGGTGTAGCTGCTAGAACTAAGGATGTAAAGTGTTTCAAATGTTTGGGCATGGGACACTATGCTTCACAATGTCCCAATAGGCGTACCTTAGTGATTGATAAAAGAGTGGAGAGGTGTACTCTACCGATAGTGAGGTTGAGGAGGAGATGCCAGAGTTGGAGGATGCTAGTGACCATGAGGGAGCTGCATACCCGCTGGATAACTTATCATTAGTTGTCAATCGTGATTTGAGTGCACATGTTGTAGAGGATGAGAGTGTGCAGCAGAGGGAGAATATATTCCATACTAGGTGTCGTGTGAATGGACAAGGGGTGTAGTATGATCATAGATGGGGGCAGTTGTACTAATGTTGCTAGCACAGCTTTGATTGAGCGATTGGGGTTGAGTTGCTTGAGACACCCGAAGATTACAAGTTGCAGTGGTTAAATGATTGTGGGGAGATAAGTGTGACAAAGCAGGTACTGTTGAGCTTTACCATTGGGCCATACATAGATGATGTCCTATGTGATGTGATACCGATGCATGCAGGACATATTCTTTTGGGCAGGCCGTGGCAGTTTGATAAGAAGGTTATTCATGATGGGTTCAAGAACAATACTCTTTCCAGCATAAGGGAAAACCCATTACATTATACCCCTTACACCTGCACAAGTCCATTGAAGATCAGGTTAAGTTGCAACTTGAGCGTGACAAAGAGAGAGCGAAGGGAAACACCACCTTGGGTGAGACTAGTGAGAGTGGGGTATCTGGTGAGAACAATAAGGCCAAGGTCGTGGGAGTTTCCAAGGGGAGTGTGAGTGAACGTAAAGGGGAAACAAAAGGAGAGTTAAAAAGAGTTTCTACATGGGTGAGGGTGAAGCAAGGAAAGCGTTCAAGGCTAGCAAGCTCATGTTATTGTTAGTCTATAAGGAGCCTCATATTTATTTTACTAACTCTGACAATTTGCTTCCTGTGTCTATTTCATCTCTTTTGCAGGATTACAGTGACGTACTGACAGAGGACATACCTAGTGGACTTCCACCCATTAGAGGTATTGAACACCAGATAGACTTCATACCTGGAGCAGTCATTCCTAACAGACCGGCTTATAGGAGCAATCCCGAGGAGACAAAGGAGCTACAAAGGCAAGTACGGGAGTTGATGGACAAGGGGTATGTAAGGGAAAGCATGACTCCTTGTGCAGTACCAGTGCTTCTAGTTCCTAAGAAAGATGGGACGTGGCGTATGTGCGTTGACTGCTATCAACAATATCAACAATTACGTTAAATATCGTCACCCCATTCCTAGAATAGATGACATGTTGGATGAATTGCATGGTTCCAAAATTTTTAGTAAGATTGATTTAAAGAGTGGATACCATCAAATTCGCATGAGAGAGGGAGATGAGTGGAAAACTGCATTTAAGACTAAGTATGGCTTGTATGAATGGTTAGTTATGCCATTTGGTCTCTCAAACGACCTAGCACATTTATGAGATTGATGAATCATGTTATGCGTGCATTTTTAGGTAAGTTTGTTGTGGTTTATTTTGATGACATCTTAGTTTACAGTAAAACAGTAGATGAGCATGTGATGCATTTGAAGCATGTACTTGATGTTTTACGAAAAGAACAATTGTTGCTAACTCTGACAAATGCACATTTTGCATGGATAGAATTTTTTCTTGGCTTTGTTGTGAGTGGAGATGGCATTGAGGTAGATGTGGAGAAGGTAAAGGCAATTCAGGAATGGCCTACACCAACTACAGTGACAGAAGTCCGAAGCTTTCATGGGTTAGCGAGTTCTATAGGAGATTTGTCAAGGACTTCAGTAGCATTGCCCGCCTATTGACTGAGGTAGTAAAGAAGACAGTTGGTTTTCAATGGGGCGAGGCACAAGAGCGAGCATTCCAGGACCTTAAAGCCTTCGACATTTGAGATTGAGTGCGACGCATCAAGGTTAGGTATTGGAGCAGTTCTCATGCAAGAAAAGTGGCCAATAGCCTATTTTAGTGAGAAGCTGAATGGAGCAGCTTTGAGGTACCCCACGTATGACAAAGAGTTATATGCGCTTGTGAAAGCACTTGAGACATGGCAGCACTACTTGTGGCCTAAAGAGTTCGTGATCCACACCGACCATGAATCATTAAAACACTTGAAGGGTCAAGGTAAGCTGAATAAGCGACACGCAAAATGGATGGAATTCGTTGAGTCATTTCCATATGTTATACGCTACAAGCAAGGTAAAGAAAACATAGTGGCCGATGCATTATCTCACAGGTATGTTTTACTTACTTCAATGCATGCACGGATGTTGGGATTTGATTTGATTAAGGAATTATATGAGTGTGATTCTGATTTGGTGAGATTTTTGCTACTTGTGCAAAGTCATCTTTTGGAAAGTTTTACATTCATGACGGATTCTTATTTAAAGCAAACAGGTTGTGTGTTCCTGCTTGTAGTATGCGTGAGTTGCTTGTGAAGGAAGCACATGGGGGAGGTTTGATGGGGCATTTTGGGATTACTAAGACTTTAGCTATTTTACATGAGCACTTTTATTGGCCTAAAATGAAACGTGATGTTGAGCGTATTTGTGATAAGTGTCTAACATGTAAGCATGCTAAATCTAAATTAATGCCACATGGTTTGTATACTCCTTTGCCTGTACCTAGTGAACCCTGGGTTGATATATCGATGGATTGTGTTAGGTTGCCTAGGACAGAGGAGAAGAGGGAAGAGATTCAATCTTTGTTGTAGTTGATAGGTTTAGTAAAATGGCTCATTTCATTGCATGTCATAAACCGATGATGCTACAAACATTGCAGATTTATTTTTTAGAGACATAGTGCGACTCCATGGTATACCTAGGAGTATTGTATCTGATAGAGATGTTAAGTTCCTTAGCCATTTTTGGAAGGTGTTGTGGGCTAAACTAGGCACTAAACTATTGTATTGTACCACATGTCATCCACAGACTGATGGACAAACAGAGGTCGTTAATAGGACTTTATCTCAATTATTGCGCACTATAGTTGGCAAGAATTTGAAGAGTTGGGAAGATTGTTTGCCATTTATTGAGTTTGCATATAATCGTAACATTCATTCTTACATCATTTTCACCTTTTGAAATTGTTATGGTTTTCAGCCACTAACTCCATTGGATTTGTTACCTTTGCCTGTTGATGAGCATGCGGGGCTAGATGGAAAACGGAAAGCCGATTTGGTCAAGCATATACATTTTTTGGATAAGGTAAGTATTATAACCAAAAGAAAACTATACAAGAGCAAAGGGGCATCCCCCAGGATCTAGAGAGGACATGCCCTCCTAGAAGAAAGCCAAACGGCTACAAGAGATCAACTAAAGATGTCATCGGGCAAGTGCCACGAAAGGTGAAGCCATTTATTGTCATAAGATGAGTCACCTTACGTAAAGAACTAACACGATTCCGAACATCAAAAACAATATCATATAGAAGAACAGAAACTGGCCTAAGAGGCATATCATGAGTGCGAGCATTCCTCTCCCTCCAAATATGGTAAACTGACGCTGCAAAGGACAGACGAACCAGAAGATGATATAAAGAGGCACCAGAGAACTGACAAAGCCACTCAACAGTTTGGCGCCAATCTCGACAGCTCCAATCTAAACCACACATGGCTAACACAGACGACCAAACCCTCGATGAAAGCGTGTGGATTTCAGCCCGGAGATTGGGTTGGGTACACATGCGCAAGGAGAGATTTCCTTAACAACGTAAATCTAAGCTACAGCCGAGAGGGGATGGTCCATTTCAAGTCGTGGAACGGATTAATGACAATGCATACAAGCTGGATTTACAAGGTAAGTATAATGTGTCTGCTACATTTAATGTTTCTGACTTAACTCATTTTGACGCAGGTACAGATTCGAGGTCGAATCCTTTTCAAGAGGGAGGGGATGACATGATCCAGAGACAACAAAGCAAAAGACCCATTACAAGTACCAGAAGGGCCAATTACGAGGCAGAGGACCAAAAACTCAGAGAAGCAATGGCGGGATTAGTTCAGAGTTTAATGGCCGACTGCAACAAACAAATAGAGACGCATGTGGGCTTCAATGGAAAGGGCCCAAAGCCATTTCACTTGGCCCAAATCAGTTTAGAATAAAGCTTTCTAGGCATTTGAAGACTTAAAGACTTGGTATTTTTGTAATTTCGTATTTAGGGGCATTGTTGTCTTTATGCCTTTAGGGTTTCTTTTGTATCACTATTTAAGCTTTCTTTCTTTTTCTTTTGAAAGAAACCAACGAAATTTATAAATAAAAAAAAAAACTAAAAAGCTTAAAGCTTTGGCTATGGCCGAATTCTTGTAAGGGAGGGATTCCCCTTTTCAAGTTTGAATCGGCTTATCTAAGTTTTGGAAAACTTAGTGGCGTCTCCATTGCTAGCAAAACACTGCAAGGATCCATCTTAAAGGTTCTCAAGGAAGTTCTTTGGGGGTCTTCTTTGTGGCCTTGAATGGTTTTTTGTTTCTACAAAAATCATATTCGCGGTTCTTGGGGTTCTGTCCGTTGCTTGGGGTTTGCTTGGATTTCGAATCCAAGTGGGTTCCTTGTCAAGGTCTCAGGCCTGATCCTCTCCTTTTGCCATTAAAGCTCCTCCAGCAGTAGCATCTATTGTGGTTCTCATTAATCCAAAAAGTCCATTTAGAAGGTTTGGACTTGTACCCACTTTGCAATCTCATGGTGAGGACATTTTTCTGAGCAACTCCTTGTTTCTTTCCCAAGCTTCGCAGAGGGATTCTGAATCATGTTGCACAAAAGATGTTATGTCATTCCTCAGCTTTGCAGTTAAGGCTGAGGGAAAGTACGTTGCAAGGAATTTGATGGCAAGAGTGTTCCAAGTTGTGATAGAACCTGCTGGTAGTGAATGTAGCCAAAGCCTTAGCTCTGTCTTTCAAGGAATATGGAAACACACACAGTCTCATTGCTTCTTCTGCCGCTCAGTTGTAATTAAATGCAAAAAATAAGCGATATTTTCAACCATTAGATATAACAAGGAAAGAGGCTTCAGTGACACACGCACAGGATGGCGATTGGCGATTCTCGTCTTCGTCGTGAACCTTAATCTCTCTGGTCTTCTACCAATTTGTTAACTCTCAGTTTCTTTTACTTCTCCACGGCTTGTCTTTTTTTCCTTTTTTTCCTTTTTCCTTTTCAGTTGCCGTCTCAGATCTACTTTGGGTTTCCCTTTGTTATCTCAGACCGGTATAACTTTTCTTCTCGCCTTAGCCCTTCGTACTCCCTTCTCCCCCAGATCTATTCTCAGATCTAATCCCAGCCTTACTTCTCCACGGATTACGTTGTGGTCACGCTCTCCACTTTCCCTCCCCTCTCGGCCCGTCCTTATCCGCCGTGAGTCTAAATCTCTCTTGGTCATCTACCAAATCGTCCTCCCGTGACATCTCCGTACCCGTGCTCTCGTTTCCCTCCTCCCTCCTTTCTGTTCTGTTTTAGCCGATGCCGGTTTCCAGTTTGGCGAATCTGGGGCCCCGTCGTTCTGTGGGGGGTCGATTGGCCGTCAGATCTGACCGTATGGCTCCATCAGTTCCTTCATCCGTTGAAGCTTCTCATTCTGTGCTCTCTGTTTCTTCGTCAGATCCGGTGAGCTCTATTGCTCTTTGTTCTTCGGTTGGTGCCTTAGTGTGTGATCAGGCGTCTTCTCCTTCAGCGTCGGTGTCCTTGAATCCGTCGTCTCAGCCCTGTGTTTCTCGGGCATCTGATTTCTTCGGGAACTGACGTTCTTTTCTTGGTAAGTCGTCCTGTGTGATTTCTCCTGGTTCTGTTGACTGTGTTGGTGGTTGGTTCTTCTGTGTTGGCTGGTGGTGCTGGCAGTGAGTAAGGTCATTCTGTTTCTTTGGAAGATGGTTCACAACCGGTTGTGTCTCTGGCCATGAAGTTGCTGGGAAACATGTTTTTGAGGAGTTGAATTCCTCGGCAGGGGTAGTTTCGGTTGATGTGGGGACTGCTAAGGGTGCTGCTCTGGGGAAGAATGCTGTCCAGTTAACAGGCTTGAGTGAGATTGGTGGTGCTGTTTTTGTGAATGGCTCACAACCAGTTGTGGATTCTGGATGTGGTGCTTCTGGGTTACCTGTTGGTGAGGAGGTGATGTCCTCGGCAGTGGCAGTGTGTGATGCAGGGAATGTCTATGGTGTTGCTTTGGGGCAGAATGCCGTCCACTTGACTGGTATTAGGGAGTTTTGGTGAAGCTGTGAGTGTAAGTCAGGTTGCTGTGCCTGTTGTTTCTGTGGCTCCTGCAGGAGCAGTGGGGGGTAATCCTGGTTGTCCTAAGAGTTATGCTACTGCGTTGAACGGACCCAAAGGAGTTGATCCTTTTGATTCGTCAAGTTCTTCAACCGCTCTACATTATGTCCAACCAAATATTATTGATGGTAAGGTTATTGTGTGCCCCCCTGCTGAAGTTATTGAAGAAGGTAGTGTGTATTGGCGGAGTACATTAGTGGGTTACTTTGTGGGTAAAAGACTCCCTTTTCAAACTGTCAACTCTATTGCACACAAGTTATGGGGGAGAATAGGTTTGCTAGAGGTTCTTACCTCCGATAATGGTTTCTTTTTGTTTAGATTTAATAGCCTTCAAGAGGCTAGTGTGGTGTTGGACGGAGCCCCTTGGCATATGGCTAATAGACCGTTGGTTCTCAAACTTTGGCATCCTGAATTATCTTTGACTAAGGAGGACCTGTTCAAGGTTCCGGTCTGGATCAGACTCTTTGATCTACCTATGACTTTATGGACGGCGAAAGGTATTAGTTGTATTGCTAGTGCTATTGGGAGACCGCTAAATGCTGACCATGTTACCATTTCCAGGAAAAGGCTCAGTTTCGCTCGTGTTTGTGTGGAGATTGATGCTAGGAACCCCATGGTCGAGGAGATTGTTTTCCAAAATCCTAATGGTACTAGGGTACCTATTAGGGTTGAGTTTGAATGGGTTCCTGTGAAATGTTCCACTTGTGAAGTTTTTGGCCATTCAGTGAATTCTTGCCCTAAAAAGGCTCCTAGTAAGGAGGTTAGTAAACCTTCTCAATCCCGGATTCCAAAGCCATCTATTCCGTCTATGGATAAAGTTGCTATGGTTGACACTACTAAGGATCAAGAGGGTGTCTGGATCCCGGTCAAAGAAGAAGAAAGGCAAGGGAGCTTCTGTGACCACTCCTGTTAGCTCGAGCGGTGATGTGGCTCAGGATGTTTACACTGACAGGACTCTTGTTTTTGGGGAGTGCTCTTCTAATGGGTCGGAATCGGCTCTGGTTTCTCCTCTTTTGCCTGTGGTTTCTTCTGAGACAGTTTCTGTGGAGACAGATGGTAATATTGTAGGTGAGTGTTCCCTTGCTTCTTCAATTATTGTTGAGGATCTTCCTAAGTCTGATTTAGCTGAGTGCTCGCCTTCTGTAGCTTTTGTTTCGCCTACCCCCATGGTTAACAATTTGGCTAACAAGGCCATTGACTCTCTGGATCTCAAGAAACTGGCTTATGGTAACAAAACTAGAAAGGGTTCTGGTGGTAAGAGGAGTCAGAAACGGCAGTCCCCTAGGGGGGGTCGTCGGCGATGATTTGTTTGGTTTGGCTCTACTCTTCTCTGTTTTTATGATTTTGGTTGTTGGAACATTCGGGGTCTCAATGACCCTTTAAAACATGCTGAAATTAGGAGGTTTCTTTGTGATGAAAGCTCTCGTTGTGTGGTTTAGTTGAAACCAAGGTTAAGGAGGTTAATTTTGTGAATGTTTCTCGTGCGATTAATCCTTCATGGAAGTTTTTTTGCCATTCTGATGTTAGCCCGTTTGGTCGTATCTGGGTTTGTTGGAACCCTAGTGACATTGATGTTAATATATTCACTCTCATTCAGCTCAAGTTATTCATTGTAGTGTGTCTCATATTTCTGGGATGTGGAATTGTGTAGTTTCGGTGGTTTATGGTGAGTGTGACTACGAGAAGCGTCGGGATCTTTGGGCTGACCTGATTTCTACTGGTAGTGGTTTTGATGATTCTCCGTGGCTTGTTTTGGGAGACTTCAATGCCATCCGCTCTCCGATTGAGCATTGTGGTGGGTCTGTGGCTTGGCCGGCTTGGAAAGATGATTTGGGCTGTTGTTTGGGTCAGGCTGGATTGGATGATCTTCAGTTCTCTGGTTGTCAGTTTACTTGGTTTAATAAGCAGATTCAGTCTCCTATTTGGCGTAAGTTGGACCGTGTTCTTGTTAATTCTTCTTGGGAGTGTCTCTTCCCGGGTTCCTCTGCCCGCTTTCTTCCCCCCCGGATTTCTGATCATTCTCCTATGGTTGTTAAGCTTGCAGAGCTCCCTAAGAGGAAAATCCCCTTTAAATTCTTTGATTTTTGGGCTGATCATCCTGATTTTCTCTCTGTTGTGGCTAGGGCGTGGGATAATGATGTTCATGGTACTCCTATGTTCCGTTTATGTTGTAAGTTGAAGAGTGTTAAGTTGGCCTTGAAGAAGTTTAATGTTGAGCATTTCTCTAAGATTCCGTGTCGAGTTTTGGAGATTAGGCAGGAGTTGGATAGAGTGCAGTGTGCTTTACAGGACGACCCTAGTGACCCTGCTCTTCTAGCTGAGGAAGCTAGCCTTTCGTTACGGTATGGTGACATGAGTCGGGCTGAGGAAGGCTTCAACAGACAGAAATCTCGTGTTCAGTGGCTTAACCTTGGGGATCAGAATACTAAATTCTTCTTTACTGCTATGAAGAGTTTTCACGGTCGCAGCAAGCTTACTTCTATCTCTAAGGAGGATGGGACCCGTGTGGATGAAGATGTTTTGGTTAGAGATGAGTTTGTTTCTTTTTTTGAGACTCTGTTAGGTCCCCAGCAACGTCAGCAGGATATTGATAGGGTGGCCCTTCATTCTGCCATTACTAGACATGTGACTGTCGAGCAGAGTGAGAATCTTTCCCGGGAGATTTCAGATGAGGAGATTAAGGCTGTCCTTTTCGCGCTGAAGGACAATAAAGCTCCAGGCCCAGATGGGTTTAATTCGGGTTTCTTTAAGAAGTCTTGGAATATTGTTGGGAATGATGTTCTATGTGCTATTCACTCTTTCTTTTCTTCTGGGCGCCTATTGAGGCAGGTTAATGCTACTTCTATTGCTCTGCTTGATCCTAAGATTCCTAACCCTGCCCAGGTTAAGGATTATAGGCCTATTTCTTGTTGCAACACTATTTACAAGTGTATTGCTAAGCTTATTGCGAATAGGATCAAGGTTATCCTTCCTTCTGTGATCAGTCATAATCAATCTGCTTTTGTTGCGGGAAGGCGTATCAGCGACAATATTCTTTTATGTCAGGAATTGGTTCGGAATTATCACCGGACTGGCAGTTCTCCGAGATGTGCTCTTAAGATTGACCTGATGAAAGCTTATGACTCTGTTCGTTGGGATTTCTTGATTGAGGTTTTGCGGACTGTTGGTATTCCAGAGAGGATGGTGGGTTGGATTCAGGAATGTATGACTACTACTAGATTTTCTGTGTCTATTAATGGGGAGTTGCATGGTTTTTTCTCTGGGGGTCGTGGTTTACGACAAGGTGATCCTTTGTCTCCTTATCTTTTTGTTATGGCTATGGAAGTTCTGTCGGGTCTTCTTCGTAATATGGCTCTTAATCCGGGTTTCAAATTCCACTGGCGTTGTTCTAAGGACCGTCTTACTCATCTCTGCTTTGCGGATGACCTTATGATTTTTTGTAAAGCAGATGCCCCCTCGGTTTCTTTGATCAAGGATTGTCTCGGGCAGTTCAGTAGTTTATCAGGTTTGATCTCGAATCCAGCTAAAAGTCATTTCTTCTCTTCTGGTATCTCTTCTACTCTCCAGGGCCAATTGCGTCATGTTTTGGGGTTCCAAGCAGGGGTTCTTCCTGTGCGGTATTTAGGAGTCCCTTTGATCTCTACTAAACTTCGGGCCTCAGATTGTGCTTCTCTTGTGGATCGTATTGTTTTGCGTGCTAAGAGTTGGAGTAGTAATTTCTCTCTTATGCGGGTCGGCTTCAGCTTATTAAGTCGGTTTTATTCTCCATTCAAGTTTACTGGTCTTCCTTGTTTATTCTTCCTAAGTCTGTTATTAGGAAGGTGGAGACGATTCTGCGTTCTTTCCTTTGGAAGGGTAGTGCCCTCACCTCTTCTGGGGCGAGAGTGGCTTGGAGTAGAGTTTGTTTACCTCTAAAGGAGGGTGGGCTGGGGATTAAGAGTTTGGATACTTGGAATAGAGCGGCTATTGTTAAGCACATTTGGTTTCTTTGTTCTAGCCAGGTCTCTTCTTGGACGAATTGGGTTCACTCTTATTTGTTGAGGGGGAGAAGTTTTTGGGAGGTCCACATGTCCTTCTGATTGCTCTTGGAGTTGGCGTAAGATCTTGGAGCTCCGTTCTTGGTCCCGGCGGCGGATGAGAGTTAGGATTGGGAATGGTGAGAAGACTTTATTGTGGTTTGATTATTGGCATCCTTTGGGCCCGATTGTGGACACGTTGGGTGAGAGAGTGATTTATGATTCTGGCTTGGATAGGATGGCTACAGTTGCTTCCATTATCTCTGATTCTGCTTGGCGTTGGCCCCCTTCTAGGTCTGCTGCCCTTGTTGACTTGGCTCAGTCCCATCTTCCGTCTCCTTCTATTTTGAGGGAGGACGTGCTGGTTTGGGAGGATGATAAGAGTGGGAGATTTTCTGTGGATAGTGCCTGGAATGCCATGCGTACTAGGGAAACTTGTTGCATTGGTCTCGAGTTGTTTGGTTCCGGAAGGCTATTCCTCGTCATTCCTTCTTACTTTGGATGTCTATTCAGGGAGGCCTTTGTACCCAGGATAGTTTGATGAGGTTTGGTATTTCTGCTTGCTCCCGTTGTATTCTTTGTGGTTGTTCAAGTGAGGACATTGATCATCTTTTCTTCCAGTGCATCTTCTCTTCGAGGGTCTGGTCGTCTGTGCTGGCTTTGTGTGGGTTAGATTGGAGTCGTCGGGATTGGCGACAGACTGTTGAGTGGTTATGTCAGTTCACTGATGCCTCTTTACGTCACCTTCTGGTTCGTCTGTCTTTTGCAGCTTCAGTCTACCATATTTGGAGGGAGAGGAATGCTCGCACTCATGATATGCCTTTTCGGCCTGTTTCTACTATTCTTTATGATATTGTTTTTGATGTTCGGAATCGTGCTAGCTTTGTACGTAAGGCGAAACCATCTTATGACAATAAATGGCTTCACCTTTCATGGCACTTGCCCGTGGACATCTTCTGTTGATCTTTACTTGTAGCCTATAGGCTTTTCTTCTAGGAGGGCTTGTCCTCTCTAGTTTGTCCTGGGGTATGCCCCTTTGCTCTTTGTATAGTTTTCTTTTGGTTATAATACTTACCTTATCCAAAAAAAAAAATGTGCCGCAAACGTCCAAGAAGTTACTAACGGGGGCAATTAGGAATCTTCAGTTGCATTTCCACCCAAACATGAACTGACTGTTGTATCATCTGAATGCAGGTTTTTGATGTCACAACGCATTTGCTGGTAAGGGAGGAGTACAATGCATGAAATGAAGTCGCAACCACCAGAATATTCTGTCTCGAAGAGAATTGGTGGTACAACCTCCAAAGGTTCAAGTTCCATGTTGATCATTGCTTTCTTTGGCCTTCTCGCCTTTTCCTTTCTCAACTGTCTAATGTTCTTTCAATTTTTGGGTCAAGCGGACGAATTTCAAAGCTTTTGGTTTTTCTCATGTAGTGTCTGAGAACCTGAAACACAAGAAAACAGAAATAATAAGTAAAAATAAATTAGACATAGGTAAAGGTATCTAACCCCAAAATTAATAGTGAAAGATAAATAAGTC
Organism: Zanthoxylum bungeanum; assembly: GCA_019454045.1. Classification (NCBI taxonomy): domain Eukaryota; kingdom Viridiplantae; phylum Streptophyta; class Magnoliopsida; order Sapindales; family Rutaceae; genus Zanthoxylum; species Zanthoxylum bungeanum. Next base: position 7,188 of record SKCR01029056.1, on the reverse strand, counting down.
CCCGACAACGGCGCCAAAAACTTGATCGATGGTAAACACACACGTTACGCAAGCGCACGTATCGCTCAAGTAGTAAAACATGTATCGATCCCACGAGGACTTAATACCTAAGCTATTAATATATGAAGCCAAGCCAAATGTTTACGAGTATCTAATAGATTGATTGTTGATTGGAATGGTAATTTTTATCTAAAACAAGTAAATAAAAGAGTGCTAAAGTAAATTTAAGGAAAATTCAATATTATGAAATTATCTAGGATTCTGAATTTAGATATCTCCTTTTATATAATATATAAACTTTGCATGACATTACCAACCTACCATATAGGCGGTATCCTGATTAAGTCATATTTTAGATTAATTTCAACCGACCATAAAGGCGGTATCCCATTAAGTCAGGTTTTAAAATAGTTTATATATTATAATTAAGGGAGATTAATCTAAATATTAGTAATAAAAGCTTTACCTTTCCATAACAGAGGGGAGTTACCTCCTCATACTGGAAAATAAAATAAAGAAAGATCTATTGCTTAAAATAAAAACTAAATAAAAAAAGCTATAAATAAACAAACAATATACAATCTTCTTAGTATTCTTAAGGAAATCCCCAGAAGAATGTATGAATTTTCATTCTGATTTCAGCTTCAATTTATAGGTAAAATTTTACCCCGCGCGTCACGACGCGTCGTTGATTCGACGAGATGATGACACATGGTTGTCGATAGAATTATTACCTCGGCATCGCGATGCAGAATGCTTTACGCGTCGCGACACTGACGTCATTGCTTACGTCAATAAGGACACGTGTCGGCTGGTTGCATAATTGATCGCTGACGTCATGATGACGCATGTCGGCAAGCAAATTACGTCAGCGCGTCACGTCGTAGAGGATGTGCGCGTCGCAACGTAGAATTTCCATTTTTTCTCTTTTTGTCTGTTTTTCATTGTTTTGGCCCCGATTTGATTCCTTTTTTTTTTTGATAAAGTAAGTATATTAACCAAAACAAAACTATACAAGAGCAAAGGGGCACACCCCAAACAACTAGAGAGGACAGGCCCTCCTAGAAGAAAAGCCGAACGACTACAAACAAAACAAGATCATAAGAAGATGTCATCGGGCAGGTACCAGGAGAGGTGAAGCCATTTATTGTCATAAGATGGATTCACCTTCCGCAATAAGCTAGCACGAGTCCGAACAGTAAATACAATATCACTAAGAAGAACAAAAACAGGGCGAGGAGGCCCATCATGGGTGCGGGCATTCCTCTCCCTCCAGATATGGTAAACTGACGCAGCAAACGACAGCCGAACAAGAAGATGACTCAAAGAGCCATCGGTAAACTGAAACATCCACTCAACAGTCTGTAGCCAATCTCGAGAACTCCAATCTATCCCACACATAGCCAGCAAAGTCGTCCAGACGCTCGAAGAGAAAATGCATTGGAAGAAAAGGTGATCAATATCCTCACCTGAGCAGCCATAGAGGATACAACGCGAGCAAGTAGAGATACCGAACCTCATCAGACGATCCTGGTACATAGGCCACCCTGAATAGTCATCCAAAGCAGAAAAGAATGGCACATGATAGCCTTCCGAAACCAAACAACTCGAGACCAATGCATCATAGGCCACCCTGAATAGTCATCCAAACCACCCGATTTGATTTCAGTGAGACCTGAAACCTTATTTATCTACAAAATACACAAAACACATCAAAATATTCACAAAACTCAAGAAACTAAACAAAATATTAAGTCAAAAGGGGTGGTAAATATTGATATATTTACCGCTTATCAATCAAGATACCAAACTTCCAGGGCAAGAATGATCCAGAAGCATATTGTGAGAAGAAAATCGAGTTGATTTTCAATTGTCATCATTACTCTAATGAGAAGAAGATCAATCTGGCAGCTATGGAATTCACGGATTATGCGATGATTTGGTGGGATCAGATTGTCACCAACCAAAGGACGAATCATGAGAGGCCAATTCAGACATAGGAAGAACTTTGAGGTCTCATGAGGAAACGATTCATACCCAGCCATTACTATCGAGAGTTGTATCAGAAACTACAGCATCTGTATCAGGGGGCCAAGAGTGTGGAGGATTATTGACATGAGTCCAACCACACTAGAGACATTACAGGATGCAGCTAACAACTTGGAGGAACCCATGCAGTTGCCAACAGGTCCAATCACGCGCCAAAGAGCAAAGAAGATCAGAGAGGCCTTTGCGGGACTAGCTCAGAGCTATGTGACCAGTTGCAGCAACCAAGTCAAGTGCACACCAGAGACACATATGGACATAACCAGAGAGGTCCCCAAGCTATTTCATTGACCCAGATCAGCTCAAACTGAAGCATAGCAGAGCAGCTTCAGCACCAGCACCTTTTTGACCCGATTTCACCACCATTTTGGGACTATGTTGAATTCGGCCAAATGAGGGCATTTTTGTCATTTGTGCTCGACATTTTGACTTTATTTATGATGTAATTAGCATGGTTGACTATGCCATTAGGCTTAATTATGCTTAGATTTGTACTTAGCCGGAAGCACGTCAATTTACTATGCATGTAAGCACCTCAATTAGCTTAAGTGAGATTAGCTTCTAATCTTGTTTTAAGTTTATTTAGGTGCAAAAGGACCTTAATGGTCGTGGTTGAGGTGCTTGACTTAGGGCTTTTGGTAATTTTAGCTCTAGGGTCATTTTAGTCTTTTTACTCTCTTGTAACCCTTATTATATGACTCTTCTTTGTATTTTTGGACAACGAACGTAATATTCAGAATTTTGAAAGAGAGAAAAGCTTGAGCTTTCCATGGCTATGGCCAAAACCTTGTTGAGGGAGGGATTCCCTTTTCAAGTTCAAATTGACTTATCTAAGCTTGGCAACTTAGTGGCGTCTCCATTGCTAGCAAATACAATCTGATTTCATGCTTGTGGTTATCATGGACGTGAGTTTCATGGTGGTTAGGGGCTGATCTTGGTTGGGTTTTTTTTCCTACAAAATCAGTATTCAAAGTTCTTGGGGTTTTGAGAAAGATGCTTGGGGGTTTGCTTGGTTTCCAACCCAAGTGAGTTTCTTGTCATTTGGTATCATGAGCTTAGGGTTATGAGGTCTGATTTCCTATCATTTCTGTTGTTTAATCTTGTATTCATCTTTGTTTTTGTTTTTGTTGTTGTTGTTGATTTCGGCCATTAAGGAATTTGTCCTCAAGTTTCGGCCATTGGTGTTCTTGTGTGTTCTTTGTTGTTTCTTGTTGTTTCTTGCAGATTTGTGATCCTTGTTGCATGAATAACAATCTATCCTTTAGTAGTTTGTGCTAATTTTGAGTATTTCATCATGTTGTGTTTTAGCCATTAGGTAAATTTAGGGCTTTTGTGTTATTTGTTCAAATATGTTGTTTGTGTGTTTAATCCATGCTATTAGCACTTGGTTATCATCATTGTGTAGTTGTTTGTGTCAAGAAAACAAAAAAAAAATGCATCAGGTCAGATTCGGCCAAGGAAGAACCATCACCACCCTTGCTTTGTTCTTGCCATATGCATGTCACTTAGCTTGTTTTCAATAGGTATTGTTCATATCTACTTTGAGAAAATCAGATTGCACTTCATTACTCCTAGCATTTGCGTGAACTAGCTTGTTTGCAATCTTTGTGAAGTTGTTGCAATCTTGTGAAGTGTGAGGAAAACAAGTGTGTTTGAGTGTTGTGGTGAGGCATTTGAGTGAATGAGTGCTGAAACAAAATGAAATGCTTATGGATTGATGAGGCCGTGGCTTACTCTTGAAGTTTACTTATGCTTGTGTGTTGTTAACTTTGTGAGACAAGTCTGGTTGCTTTGTTACACATATTGCCATGAGTAAGATGCTTGATGTGCTTATGTTGAAGCATGAATTAACAAGTGTGCTTGCTGATTTGCGTGAGCTATCATTAGCTTGACATTGGATTTGTGTTGAAATCATTAGCATGACATTGAAAATGGAAGCACTCATGAGCTTGACATGGAAACTTGAGTAGCCATCATTGCATTTGAGAGGTGCTTGAAGAGGCAAGCTGCTGGCATCACCAAGTTAGTTGGAAAAAGTGTTTAGTTGGTTTGTAACTTACCATTGCCGAATTGACATGCTTACTTGACCTACTTGTAAGCTACTTACCTAAGCAGCTGAGTCACCTACTTGTTTGTAAACAAAAAAGTGAAAATTTTCTGTTAATTTTAGTTGGTTGTATATTATAAAGGGAGTGTCCGTGGATGGTATTTAATCAAAATTTCTATTGAGGCACCAAATTTTCTTCCGAAATTGCATACGTGAGCGACAAAAAAAATTGGGCTCATTGTGCTTAGCTTGATTAGACCATTTGCAAGTTGATTGGATTGCTTTACATGAGTTACATCATTATGTTGATTTGGAGGACATGTACCCTTCACATGGCTATCAAGGTAGAGAGGCAACTCAAGAAGAATGCCACATCCAGATTTGGTACTCAGACTACTTCTACTTGGAAGAGGAAATGAGTTCCGAATGAGAAGCGAGATGGAGGCTTTAACAAGCCTAAAGGTGATTTCAGTGGAGGCTTTAACAATCCTAGGGTCGAACCTAGTGGCAAGGGTAAAGAGGCTGCAGAATAGAGTAAACCTAGACCTAAACCTGAGGGTACAGCTACGAGAACTAAGGATGTCAAGTGTTTCAAGTGTTTGGGCATGAGACACTATGCTTCACAATAGGCTCACCTTAGTGATTGACAAGAGCAGAGATATGTACTCTACAGATGATGAGATTGAGGATCAGATGCCGGAGTTAGAAGATGCTAGTGACCACGAGGGAGCTGCATACCCTTTAGATAACTTATCCCTAGTTGTTAAGCGTGCTTTGACAACACAAGTTATTGAGGATGAGAGTGATCAGCAGAGGAAGAACATATTCCACTCCAGATGTCGTGTGAATGGTAAGGGTTGTAGTATGATTATAGATGGAAGCAGTTGTACCAATGTGGCTAGCACGGCTTTGATTAAGAGATTGGGGTTGAGTTGCTTGAAGCACCTCAAGCCTTACAAGTTGTAGTGGTTAAATGATTGTGGTGAAGTGAAGGTAACGAAGCAGGTATTATTGAGCTTTACCATTGGGCCTTACACATATGATGTTCTATGTGATGTGATTCTGATGCATGCAGGTCATATACTTTTGGGGAGGCCGTGGCAGTTTGATTAGAAGGTGGTTCATGATGGGTTCAAGAATAAGTATTCATTTTAGCATAAAGGGAAACCCATTACACTATACCCACTTACACCAAAGCAAGTCCATGAAGATCAGGTTAAGTTGCAACTTGAGAGGGATAAAGAGAGGGCGAATGCAAACACTAACTTGGGGGAAACTAGTGAGAGTGTGAAAAAAAAGGCCAAGGCCGAGAGTTTACCCAAGGGAAGTGAGAGTGAAAGTAAGGGGGACACCAAAGGGAGAGTGAAAAAGAGTTTCTACATGGGTGAGGGTGAAGCGAGGAGAGCTTTCAAGACTAGCAGCCTGATGCTATTATTAGTTTACAAGGAGCCCCATGTTTATTTTTCTAACACTGACCCTTTACTTCCTATGTCTATTTCATCTCTTTTACAGGACTACAACGATGTACTGACTGAGGACATTCTAGTGGGCTTCCACCCATTAGAGGCATTGAGCACCAGATAGACTTCGTACCTGGAGCAGTCATTCCCAACAGGCCATCCTATAGAAGCAATCCTGAGGAGACAAATGAACTTAATGGCAAGTGCGGGATTTGATGGACAAGGGGTATGTAAGGGAAAGCATGAGTCCTTGTGCAGTACCAGTGCTTCTAGTTCCTAAGAAAGATGGGACATGGCGGATGTGTGTTGATTGTCGAGTCATCAATAATATAACGGTAAAGTATCGCCATCATTCCTAGGCTAGATGACATGTTAGATGAATTGCATGGTTCCAAGATATTAGTAAGATTGATTTGAAAAGTGGATACCATCAAATTCGCATGAGAAAGGGAGATGAGTGGAAAACCACATTTAAGACAAAATATGGATTATATGAATGGTTAGTTATGCCATTTGGTCTTACAAACGCACCTAGCACATTTATGAGATTAATGAATCATGTTATGTGTGCATTTATAGGTAAGTTTGTTGTGGTATACTTTGATGACATCTTAGTTTACAGTACATCGATTGAGGAACATGAATTACATTTGAGACATGTACTTGATGTTTTACGAAAAGAACAATTGTATGCTAACTCTGACAAATGCACATTTTGCATAGATAGAATTGTTTTTCTTGGCTTTGTTGTGAGTGCAGATGGCATCGAGGTAGATGTGGAGAAGGTGATGGCAATTCAGGAATGGCCTACACCAACTACAGTGACAGAAGTTCGAAGCTTTCATGGATTAGCGAGCTTCTATATGAGATTTGTCAAGGACTTCAATAGCATTGTCGCGCCATTGACCGAGGTAGTAAAGAAGACAATTGGTTTTCAATGGGGCGAGGCGCAAGAGTGAGCATTCCAGGATCTTAAAGCGAAGTTATGCAGTGCACCAATTTTGGCACTACCTAACTTCGAGAAGACATTTGGGATTGAGTGTGACGCATTAGGGTTAGGTATTGGAGCAGTTCTTATGTAAGAAAAGCGGCCAATAGCCTATTTTAGTGAGAAGCTGAACGGAGTAGCTTTGAGGTCCCCCGCGTATGACAAAGAGTTATATGCACTTTTACGAGCACTTGAGACGTGGCAGCACTGCTTGTGGCCTAAAGAGTTCGTGATCCACTGAAAAGAACTCACTTGGGCTGGAAACCAAGCAAACCCCAAGCATCTTTCTCAAACCCCAAGAACTTTGAATACTGATTTTGTAGGAACAAAACCCAACCAAGATCAGCCCCTAACCACCATGAACTCACGTCCATGATAACCACAAGCATGAAATCAGATTGTATTTTGCTAGCAATGGAGACGCCACTAACTTGCCAAGCTTAGATAAGTCAATTTGAACTTGCAAAGGGGAATCCCTCCCTCACAAGGTTTGGCCATAGCCATGGAAAGCTCAAGCTTTTCTCTCTTTCAAAATTCTGAATATTACGTTCGTTGTCCAAAAATACAAAGAAGAGTCATATAATAAGGGTTACAAGAGAGTAAAAAGACTATAATGACCCTAGAGCTAAAATTACCAAAAGCCCTAA